>JAECXB010000551.1:0-58515 GCA_018151435.1 Zaprionus africanus
ACAGACCCAGACCGACCAGACCGACCAGACCGACCAGACCGACCAGACCGACCAGACCGACCAGACCGACCAGACCGACCAGACCGACCAGACCGACCCGACCGACCGACCAGACCGACCAGACCGACCAGACCGACCAGACCGCGACCAGACCGACCAGACCGACCAGACCGACCAGACCGACCAGACCGACCAGACCGACCAGACCGACCAGACCGACCAGACCGACCAGACCGACCAGACCGACCAGACCGACCAGACCGACCGCACCGACCACCGACCGACCAGACCGACGACCGACCGACCAGACCGACCAGACCGACCAGACCGACCAGACCGACCAGACCGACCCCGACCCGACCAGACCGACCAGACCGACCAGACCGACCAGACCGACCAGACCGACCAGACCGACCACCGACCGACCAGACCGACCAGACCGACCAGACCGACCGCACCGACCACCACCGACCAGACCGACCAGACCGACCCGCACCGACCAGACCGACCAGACCGACGACCAGACCGACCAGCACCGACCAGACCGACCGCACCGACCGCACCGACCAGACCGACCAGACCGCACCGACCGCACCGACCGACCAGACCGACCGCACCGACCAGACCGACCGCACCCGCACCGACCGCACCGACCAGACCGACCAGCACCGACCGACACCGCACCGACCGCACCGACCGCACCGACCGCACCGACCCGCACCGACCGCACCGACCCCGCACCGACCCGCACCGACCGCACCGACCAGACCGACCGCACCGACCCGCACCGACCGCACCGACCGCACCGACCCGCACCGACCCGCACCGACCCCGCACCGACCAGACCGCACCGACCGCACCGACCCGCACCGACCCGCACCGACCCGCACCGACCAGACCGCACCAGACCGACCGCACCGACCGGCACCGACCGACCAGACCGACCCGCACCGACCCGACCGACCGCACCGACCGCACCCCGACCCGCACCGACCGACCAGACCGCACCGCACCGACCGCACCGCACCGACACCGACCGCACCGACCGCACCGACCGCACCGACCAGACCGACCGCACCGACCAGACCGACCAGACCGACCAGCACCGACCGCACCGACCGCACCGACCGCACCGACCGCACCGACCAGACCGACCCGCACCGACCCGCACCGACCCGACCGCACCGACCCGCACCGACCCGCACCGACCAGCACCGACCCGCACCGACCGCACCGACCAGACCGACCAGACCGCACCAGACCGACCGCACCGACCAGCACCGACCCGCACCGACCGCACCGACCAGACCAGACCGACCACCACCGACCCGCACCGACCAGACCGACCCGCACCGACCGCACCGACCCGCACCGACCCGCACCGACCGCACCGACCACACCGACCAGACCGACCGCACCGACCAGACCGACCCGCACCGACCGGACCGACCCGCACCGACCGCACCGACCGCACCGACCCGCACCGACCGCACCGACCGACCAGACCGACCAGACCGACCACCGACCCGCACCAGACCGACCAGACCGACCACCGACCGACCAGACCGACCAGACCGACCGCACCGACCGACACCGACCGACCAGACCGACCAGACCGACCAGACCGACCGCACCGACCAGACCGACCAGACCGACCAGACCGACCAGACCGACCAGACCGACCAGACCGACCAGACCGACCAGACCGACCAGACCGACCCGACCGACCAGACCGACCAGACCGACCAGACCGACCAGACCGACCAGACCGACCAGACCGACCAGACCGACCAGACCGACCAGACCGACCAGACCGACCAGACCGACCAGACCGACCAGACCGACCAGACCGACCAGACCGACCAGACCGACCAGACCGACCAGACCGACCAGACCGACCACACCGACCACACCGACCAGACCGACCAGACCGACCAGACCGACCAGACCGACCCGACCGACCAGACCGACCAGACCGACCCGACCGACCAGACCGACCAGACCGACCAGACCGACCAGACCGACCAGACCGACCAGACCGACCAGACCGACCAGACCGACCAGACCGACCAGACCGACCAGACCGACCAGACCGACCAGACCGACCAGACCGACCAGACCGACCAGACCGACCAGACCGACCAGACCGACCCGACCGACCAGACCGACCAGACCGACCAGACCGACCAGACCGACCAGACCGACCAGACCGACCAGACCGACCAGACCGACCAGACCGACCAGACCGACCAGACCGACCAGACCGACCAGACCGACCAGACCGACCAGACCGACCAGACCGACCAGACCGCCCAGACCGACCAGACCGACCAGACCGACCAGACCGACCAGACCGACCAGACCGACCAGACCGACCAGACCGACCAGACCGACCAGACCGACCAGACCGACCAGACCGACCAGACCGACCAGACCGACCAGACCGACCAGACCGACCAGACCGACCAGACCGACCAGACCGACCAGACCGACCAGACCGACCAGACCGACCAGACCGACCAGACCGACCAGACCGACCAGACCGACCAGACCGACCAGACCGACCAGACCGACCAGACCGACCGACCAGACCGACCAGACCGACCAGACCGACCAGACCGACCAGACCGACCAGACCGACCCGACACCAGACCGACCAGACCGACCAGACCGACCAGACCGACCAGACCGACCAGACCGACCAGACCGACCAGACCGCCAGACCGACCAGACCGACCAGACCGACCAGACCGACCAGACCGACCAGACCGACCAGACCGACCAGACCGACCAGACCGACCAGACCGACCAGACCGACCAGACCGACCAGACCGACCAGACCGACCAGACCGACCAGACCGACCAGACCAGACCGAGACCGACCGACCAGACCGACCAGACCGACCAGACCGACCAGACCGACCAGACCGACCAGACCGACCAGACCGACCAGACCGACCAGACCGACCAGACCGACCAGACCGACCAGACCGACCAGACCGACCAGACCGACCAGACCGACCAGACCGACCAGACCGACCAGACCGACCAGACCGACCAGACCGACCAGACCGACCAGACCGACCAGACCGACCAGACCGACCAGACCGACCAGACCGACCAGACCGACCAGACCGACCAGACCGACCAGACCGACCAGACCGACCAGACCGACCAGACCGACCAGACCGACCAGACCGACCAGACCGACCAGACCGACCAGACCGACCAGACCGACCAGACCGACCAGACCGACCACCACCGACCAGACCGACCAGACCGACCAGACCGACCAGACCGACCAGACCGACCAGACCGACCAGACCGACCAGACCGACCAGACCGACCGAGACCGACCAGACCGACCAGACCGACCAGACCGACCAGACCGACCAGACCGACCAGACCGACCAGACCGACCAGACCGACCAGACCGACCAGACCGACCAGACCGACCAGACCGACCAGACCGACCAGACCGACCAGACCGACCAGACCGACCAGACCGACCAGACCGACCAGACCGACCAGACCGCCCAGACCGACCAGACCGACCAGACCGACCAGACCGACCAGACCGACCAGACCGACCAGACCGACCAGACCGACCAGACCGACCAGACCAGACCGACCAGACCGACCAGACCGACCAGACCGACCAGACCGACCAGACCGACCAGACCGACCAGACCGACCAGACCGACCAGACCGACCAGACCGACCAGACCGGACCAGACCGACCAGACCGACCAGACCGACCAGACCGACCAGACCGACCAGACCGACCAGACCGACCCAGACCGACCAGACCGACCAGACCGACCAGACCGACCAGACCGACCAGACCGACCAGACCGACCAGACCGACCAGACCGACCAGACCGACCAGACCGACCAGACCGGACCAGACCGGACCAGACCGACCAGACCGACCAGACCGACCAGACCAGACCGACCAGACCGACCAGACCGACCAGACCGACCAGACCGACCAGACCAGACCGACCAGACCGACCAGACCGACCAGACCGACCAGACCGACCGGAGACCGACCAGACCGACCAGACCCAGACCGACCGACCAGACCGACCAGACCGACCAGACCGACCAGACCGACCAGACCGACCAGACCGACCAGACCGACCAGACCGACCAGACCGACCAGACCGACCGGAGACCGACCAGACCGACCAGACCGACCAGACCGACCGACCAGACCGACCAGACCGACCAGACCGAGCCAGACCGACCAGACCGACCAGACCGACCAGACCGACCAGACCGACCAGACCGACCAGACCGACCAGACCGACCAGACCGACCAGACCGACCAGACCGACCAGACCGACCAGACCGACCAGACCGACCAGACCGACCAGACCGACCAGACCGACCAGACCGACCAGACCGACCAGACCGACCAGACCGACCAGACCGACCAGACCGACCAGACCCGACCAGACCGACCAGACCGACCAGACCGACCAGACCGACCAGACCGACCAGACCGACCAGACCGACCAGACCGACCAGACCGACCAGACCGACCAGACCGACCAGACCGACCAGACCGACCAGACCGACCAGACCGACCAGACCGACCAGACCGACCAGACCGACCAGACCGACCAGACCGACCAGACCGACCAGACCGACCAGACCGACCAGACCGACCAGACCGACCAGACCGACCAGACCGACCAGACCGACCAGACCGACCAGACCGACCAGACCGACCAGACCGACGACCAGACCGACCAGACCGACCAGACCGGACCAGACCGACCAGACCGACCAGACCCGACCACCGACCGACCAGACCGACCAGACCGACCAGACCGACCAGACCGACCAGACCGACCAGACCGACCAGACCGACCAGACCGACCAGACCGACCAGACCGACCAGACCGACCAAGACCGACCAGACCGACCAGACCGACCAGACCGACCAGACCGACCAGACCGACCAGACCGACCAGACCGACCAGACCGACCAGACCGACCAGACCGACCAGACCGACCAGACCGACCCGACCGACCAGACCGACCAGACCGACCAGACCGACCAGACCGACCAGACCGACCAGACCGACCAGACCGACCAGACCGACCAGACCGAAACGACCGACCAGACCGACCAGACCGACCAGACCGACCAGACCGACCAGACCGACCAGACCGACCAGACCGACCAGACCGACCAGACCGACCAGACCGACCAGACCGACCAGACCGACCAGACCGACCAGACCGACCAGACCGACCAGACCGACCAGACCGACCAGACCGACCAGACCGACCAGACCGACCAGACCGACCAGACCGACCAGACCGACCAGACCGACCAGACCGACCAGACCGACCAGACCGACCAGACCGACCAGACCGACCAGACCGACCAGACCGACCAGACCGACCAGACCGACCAGACCGACCAGACCGACCAGACACCGACCAGACCGACCGGACCGACCAGACCGACCAGACCGACCAGACCGACCAGACCGACCAGACCGACCAGACCGACCAGACCGACCAGACCGACCAGACCGACCAGACCGACCAGACCGACCAGACCGACCAGACCGACCAGACCGACCGACCAGACCGACCAGACCGACCAGACCGACCAGACCGACCAGACCGACCAGACCGACCAGACCGACCAGACCGACCAGACCGACCAGACCGACCAGACCGACCAGACCGACCAGACCGACCAGACCGACCAGACCGACCAGACCGACCAGACCGACCAGACCGACCAGACCGACCAGACCGACCAGACCGACCAGACCGACCAGACCGACCAGACCGACCAGACCGACCAGACCGACCAGACCGACCAGACCGACCAGACCGACCAGACCGACCAGACCGACCAGACCGACCAGACCGACCAGACCGACCAGACCGACCAGACCGACCAGACCGACCAGACCGACCAGACCGACCAGACCGACCAGACCGACCAGACCGACCAGACCGACCAGACCGACCAGACCGGCCAGACCGACCAGAGCCGACCAGACCGACCAGACCGACCAGACCGACCAGACCGACCAGACCGACCAGACCGACCAGACCGACCAGACCGACCAGACCGACCAAACCGACCAGACCGACCAGACCGACCAGACCGACCAGACCGACCAGACCGACCAGACCGACCAGACCGACCAGACCGACCAGACCGGCCAGACCGACCAGACCGACCAGACCGACCAGACCGACCAGACCGACCAGACCGACCAGACCGACCAGACCGACCAGACCGACCAGACCGACCAGACCGACCAGACCGACCAGACCGACCAGACCGACCAGACCGACCAGACCGACCAGACCGACCAGACCGACCAGACCGACCAGACCGACCAGACCGACCCGACCGGCCAGACCGACCAGACCGACCAGACCGACCAGACCGACCAGACCGACCAGACCGACCAGACCGACCAGACCGACCAGACCGACCAGACCGACCAGACCGACCAGACCGACCAGACCGACCAGACCGACCAGACCGACCAGACCGACCAGACCGACCAGACCGACCAGACCGACCAGACCGACCGGACCGACCAGACCGACCAGACCGACCAGACCGACCAGACCGACCAGACCGACCAGACCGACCAGACCGACCAGACCGACCAGACCGACCAGACCGACCAGACCGACCAGACCGACCAGACCGACCAGACCGACCAGACCGACCAGACCGACCAGACCGACCAGACCGACCAGACCGACCAGACCGACCAGACCGACCAGACCGACCAGACCGACCAGACCGACCAGACCGACCAGACCGACCAGACCGACCAGACCGACCAGACCGACCAGACCGACCAGACCGACCAGACGGACCAGACCGACCAGACCGACCAGACCGACCAGACCGACCAGACCGACCAGACCGACCAGACCGACCAGACCGACCAGACCGACCAGACCGACCAGACCGACCAGACCGACCAGACCGACCAGACCGACCAGACCGACCAGACCGACCAGACCGACCAGACCGACCAGACCGACCAGACCGACCAGACCGACCAGACCGACCAGACCGACCAGACCGACCAGACCGACCAGACCGACCAGACCGACCAGACCGACCAGACCGACCAGACCGACCAGACCGACCAGACCGACCAGACCGACCAGACCGACCAGACCGACCAGACCGACCAGACCGACCAGACCGACCAGACCGACCAGACCGACCAGACCAACCAGACCGACCAGACCGACCAGACCGACCAGACCGACCAGACCGACCAGACCGACCAGACCGACCAGACCGACCAGACCGACCAGACCGACCAGACCGACCAGACCGACCAGACCGACCAGACCGACCAGACCGACCAGACCGACCAGACCGCCCAGACCGACCAGACCGACCAGACCGACCAGACCGACCAGACCGACCAGACCGACCAGACCGACCAGACCGACCAGACCGACCAGACCGACCAGACCGGCCAGACCGACCAGACCGACCAGACCGACCAGACCGACCAGACCGACCAGACCGACCAGACCGACCAGACCGACCAGACCGACCAGACCGACCAGACCGACCAGACCGACCAGACCGACCAGACCGACCAGACCGACCAGACCGACCAGACCGACCAGACCGACCAGACCGACCAGACCGACCAGACCGACCAGACCGACCAGACCGACCAGACCGACCAGACCGACCAGACCGACCAGACCGACCAGACCGACCAGACCGACCAGACCGACCAGACCGACCAGACCGCCCAGACCGACCAGACCGACCAGACCGACCAGACCGACCAGACCGACCAGACCGACCAGACCGACCAGACCGACCAGACCGACCAGACCGACCAGACCGACCAGACCGACCAGACCGACCAGACCGACCAGACCGACCAGACCGACCAGACCGGCCAGACCGACCAGACCGACCAGACCGACCAGACCGACCAGACCGACCAGACCGACCAGACCGACCAGACCGACCAGACCGACCAGACCGACCAGACCGACCAGACCGACCAGACCGACCAGACCGACCAGACCGACCAGACCGACCAGACCGACCAGACCGACCAGACCGACCAGACCGACCAGACCGACCAGACCGACCAGACCGACCAGACCGACCAGACCGACCAGACCGACCAGACCGACCAGACCGCCCAGACCGACCAGACCGACCAGACCGACCAGACCGACCAGACCGACCAGACCGACCAGACCGACCAGACCGACCAGACCGACCAGACCGACCAGACCGACCAGACCGACCAGACCGACCAGACCGACCAGACCGACCCGACCAGACCGACCAGACCGACCAGACCGACCAGACCGACCAGACCGACCAGACCGACCAGACCGACCAGACCGACCAGACCGACCAGACCGACCTGACCAGACCGACCAGACCGACCAGACCGACCAGACCGACCAGACCGACCAGACCGACCAGACCGACCAGACCGACCAGACCGACCAGACCGACCCGACCGGCCAGACCGACCAGACCGACCAGACCGACCAGACCGACCAGACCGACCAGACCGACCAGACCGACCAAGACCGACCAGACCGACCAGACCGACCAGACCGACCAGACCGACCAGACCGACCAGACCGACCAGACCGACCAGACCGACCAGACCGACCAGACCGACCAGACCGACCAGACCGACCAGACCGACCAGACCGACCAGACCGACCAGACCGACCAGACCGACCAGACCAGACCGACCAGACCGACCAGACCCGCACCGACCAGACCGACCAGACCGACCAGACCGACCAGACCGACCAGACCGACCAGACCGACCAGACCGACCAGACCGACCAGACCGACCAGACCGACCAGACCGACCAGACCGACCAGACCGACCAGACCGACCAGACCGACCAGACCGACCAGACCGACCAGACCGACCAGACCGACCAGACCAGACCGACCAGACCGACCAGACCGACCAGACCGACCAGACCGACCAGACCGACCAGACCGACCAGACCGACCAGACCGACCAGACCGACCAGACCGACCAGACCGACCAGACCGACCAGACCGACCAGACCGACCAGACCGACCAGACCGACCAGACCGACCAGACCGACCAGACCGACCAGACCGACCAGACCGACCAGACCGACCAGACCGACCAGACCGACCAGACCGACCAGACCGACCAGGCCGACCAGACCGACCAGACCGACCAGACCGACCAGACCGACCAGACCGACCAGACCGACCAGACCGACCAGCCCGACCAGACCGACCAGACCGACCAGACCGACCAGACCGACCAGACCGACCAGACCGACCAGACCGACCAGACCGACCAGACCGACCAGACCGACCAGACCGACCAGACCGACCAGACCGGCCAGACCGACCAGACCGACCAGACCGACCAGACCGACCAGACCGACCAGACCGACCAGACCGACCAGACCGACCAGACCGACCAGACCGACCAGACCGACCAGACCGACCAGACCGACCAGACCGACCAGACCGACCAGACCGACCAGACCGACCAGACCGACCAGACCGACCAGACCGACCAGACCGACCAGACCGACCAGACTGACCGACCAGACCGACCAGACCGACCAGACCGACCAGACCGACTCAGACCGACCAGACCGACCAGACCGACCAGACCGACCAGACCGACCAGACCGACCAGACCGCCCAGACCGACCAGACCGACCAGACCGACCAGACCGACCAGACCGGACCAGACCGACCAGACCGACCAGACCGACCAGACCGACCAGACCGGCCAGACCGACCAGACCGACCAGACCGACCAGACCGACCAGACCGACCAGACCGACCAGACCGACCAGACCGACCAGACCGACCAGACCGACCAGACCGACCAGACCGACCAGACCGACCAGACCGACCAGACCGACCAGACCGACCAGACCGCCCAGACCGACCAGACCGACCAGACCGACCAGACCGACCAGACCGACCAGACCGACCAGACCGACCAGACCGCCAAGACCGACCAGACCGACCAGACCGACCAGACCGACCAGACCGACCAGACCGACCAGACCGACCAGACCGACCAGACCGACCAGACCGACCAGACCGACCAAACCGACCAGACCGACCAGACCGACCAGACCGACCAGACCGACCAGACCGACCAGACCGACCAGACCGACCAGACCGACCAGACCGACCAGACCGACCAGACCGACCAGACCGACCAGACCGACCAGACCGACCAGACCGACCAGACCGACCAGACCGACCAGACCGACCAGACCGACCAGACCGACCGACCACAGACCGACCAGACCGACCAGACCGACCAGACCGACCAGACCGACCGACCAGACCGACTCAGACCGACCAGACCAGACCGACCAGACCGACCAGACCGACCAGACCGACCAGACCGACCAGACCGACCAGACCGACCAAAGCCGACCAGACCGACCAGACCGACCAGACCGACCAGACCGACCAGACCGACCAGACCGACCAGACCGACCGAGACCCCGTGGGACCAGACCGACCAGACCGACCAGACCGACCAGACCGACCAGACCGACCAGACCGACCAGACCGACCAGACCGACCAGACCGACCAGACCGACCGACCCGACCGACCAGACCGACCAGACCGACCAGACCGACCAGACCGACCAGACCGACCAGACCGACCAGACCGACCAGACCGACCAGACCGACCAGACCGACCAGACCGACCAGACCGACCAGACCGACCAGACCGACCAGACCGACCAGACCGACCAGACCGACCAGACCGACCAGACCGACCAGACCGACCAGACCGACCAGACCGACCAGACCGACCAGACCGACCAGACCGACCAGACCGACCAGACCGACCAGACCGACCAGACCGACCAGACCGACCAGACCGACCAGACCGACCAGACCGACCAGACCGACCAGACCGACCAGACCGACCAGACCGACCAGACCGACCAGACCGACCAGACCGACCAGACCGACCAGACCGACCAGACCGACCAGACCGACCAGACCGACCAGACCGACCAGACCGACCAGACCGACCAGACCGACCAGACCGACCAGACCGACCAGACCGACCAGACCGACCAGACCGACCAGACCGACCAGACCGACCAGACCGACCAGACCGACCAGACCGACCAGACCGACCAGACCGACCAGACCGACCAGACCGACCAGACCGACCAGACCGACCAGACCGACCAGACCGACCAGACCGACCAGACCGACCAGACCGACCAGACCGACCAGACCGACCAGACCGACCAGACCGACCAGACCGACCAGACCGACCAGACCGACCAGACCGACCAGACCGACCAGACCGACCAGACCGACCAGACCGACCAGACCGACCAGACCGACCAGACCGACCAGACCGACCAGACCGACCAGACCGACCAGACCGACCAGACCGACCAGACCGACCAGACCGACCAGACCGACCAGACCGACCAGACCGACCAGACCGACCAGACCGACCAGACCGACCAGACCGACCAGACCGAAATATATAAGAACTCAAATATGCACTCAATTATTTCGCACTACTAAATTGCAAATTCACTCAAAGCTGAACGCTAATGTAAAGAAAAACCAGTCGAACGCTACAGTCAGGTGCTGACTGTAGAAGGCCATGGATTATAATTCCGTTATTTATAATGAAAATTCTGCTTTATTTGGCAAAATTTAAAAATATAAATTTTATATTCTCATTATTTAATTCATTTGACAGACAAAAGAAGAACACACAAACAATGCAAAAGCGAATAGACAAGAAGTATAAGCATTAGATAAAGCGAGAGGGCAATAAATTCATGTGAAGTTGACCAGTAGCTTAGTGGAGTGTGCGCCGGATTCGAAGACCAATGATGTTGACAGTGCTCGGGCTCGATTCCTGCCGCGATCAATGTGTGACGAGTTTTCCTTTTTTCTTTCTTTTCTATTTAATAATTTAAACAGCAACATAACAATAGTTTTTTAATTTTTTGGTACGCAACATATTTAATTAAGTAGAACACTTTTATAAACTGCCGAATGTTGCACAAATCTGACAGTTGCGTACTTACGCCGAATACAGCAATTGATGTGTGTTAGAGCGGGACGACAAAACATAAATGTGCAAATGCAGACATGCATGTATCGGCGTCCCGCTCTAACATACGTAACTTATTGATTGTCTTAAATATTGCAAAAAAAACATGAGATTTAATTTTTGAAAACTATTTTTATTGATATTTAAATAAATAACTGAAAACTACAGTTATTTAATTAAATATCAATAAAAAACTTATAAGCTTATAAGAATAAAAAATATAACCAAAAAAAGTAATTAAAATAAAAATTGCACCAGCCGGCCGCGCATGGGATTCGATCTCACGCACGCAGGACCGCTGTCTGCCACTCTAACCACTAAGCCACTGCCTCATTTTTTTATAGATCGGCTAAGTTGCATTCTGAGCTGGCAATTCTGTTACCATTCTAGGCAAATAAAAAGTTTTGTTAAATGCTGCGTGTCCGACGCTGGATTTGAACTTCGGTATGATGCGTAAATTAGGTCTTAATATACGCATAAGCATACATTCAAATTGAGTTTAATTCGGATCATATCTCACTTATTTTTAGTCCGATTTAAATGAAATTTTCAGAAAACACCCGTGGCAAGGTATTTGTCATGTGAGATGTATAACTTTGGTTGTTGGGTGTATATTGTGTATATTAAACTGTTATTACTGATTTACAGAGGCGGGAAGGGGCGTGGCCGAATATCAAAAAAACTTTGAAACACTGCAACATATACGGATGTTGTCACAAAATTTGAAGACTCTAGCTTTTATAGTTTCTGAGATCCAGGTGTTCATACAGACGGACAGACGGACAGACAGACAGACAGACAGACAGACAGACAGACAGACGGACAGACAGACATGGCTCAATCGACTCGGCTGTTGATACTGATTCCAGAATGTATATAGTTTATGGGGTCGGAGAAGCCTTCTTCTGCCTGTTACGCACATTTGCGTTCCGACAAACACAGTAGTCCATGAATTTTTTTAAAATCCATGGCCTAAAAACGAAATTAAATCACTCAAAATATACAACAGTAAATTTTCTTTTCGTTGTTCTCCTTTATTGCGTCGTTGCAGCACTTCTTAACATGTGAACGCATAAAAGAGAGATTAACTTGCGCAAAAAATGTAACAGTTAATTTTTCTCCTTCTGTCGTTCTCCTCGACTTCTTCTATGTGTTACTGTTTCTGGCTGATGATCATTTGAAGGTCATACGTGTTCTTCTACTTAAGTATGCAATTATAATAGATACAACAACAACTGCACCTGCATACATATGTAATTTACCCTGTCAATAGAACCTAGCCGTTCACTAATTATGATTTTTTCAGATAACCACACACATTTGCCAAATGCAACTTTTTATTTTATTTTTGTTGAATTTAACACTTATTGCAGCGCACACACCAAACTGTACCCTATATGCCGTGCAATCCACTCTGGGAGCACCAAGCTATATTCAACTCACAGTAAGATGATGGAGCCGACACTGCTTCAATATTATAAGCAGCTCCAAGCCTCCTTCTGGTGTCTGCTCCAAGTGCAAATACAGCTCCAACGATGAGCTCGAATAAGATGAATAGTAGCTCCAACGATGAGCCAATGAAAATGTTGCTCCAACGATGAGCTCCAATTATTGCCAATGGGACGTGAACTTTCTCCAAGTGTCCCTGCTCGGGCGCCAATGTTTCCGCCAGTCCTTTTCCCGCTCGGAATATTCTCGAGATCACGCAAAAACTTAACACGTCTGGTACAAGCAACTTCGGTTTCAAATCTATTTCTTTTTTGGTCATGGACCATTCGATTTTTTATCTTACATATCGATGTTTATCTTACATATCGTATCGTACAATTCAATTATAGCATTCAGCTTTGATACATACATAATTCATATATAGCATTTAGCTTTTATCCATATTATTTACATTTTAACAGGTAATTCAATTCAATTCATTCAGGCAATTTTAACAAAACAAAAATTAATTTAAAATACGCTTTTGCCCTATTTCGGCGCAAACATTATCTTCATTATTATTGTTTTAAAGTTGGTGGTGGGGTGAAGTTTTCCTGCTGTAGGATTGAAAAAACCGACACGAAAACAATTCGAATATAGAAATACAACACGGGGCGCGTGGCGTACACTTCACTGTTTAATTTGTTACGGACTGCTTGCTCTCGTGGCTGTGCCGGCTATCTCAACTGCACTTGGGGAGGAGTTTTTCCCTCTGCCCTGCAATCCGCAAAATAATCGATGAGACAAGAAAAGTAAGTAAAATTTAACAACATTAAATACATTAACATATATTTAACGAAGTCAAATTTTATTTACAGATGCTACAAAAGGGACAAACTTTCAACAGAACAACAACTTTAGCTGGCCAACGGCCACAGCGCACAGACCCGACCATGTGATGCCCCTGTTCTGGATTTCAGAGCAACACCCGAGTCGAAGAGCCCCTCCCGGCCAACTACTACCGTTTCATCCCCCCAGTAACAAACGCTTAGAAGACGTTCATTTTAAGCGTTTATTATAATTTATTTAAGTATGTTTACAAACTAACATTTTTGCCTACGATTAAAAACTCATACCCTCCCTTTCTCCTTTTCTAGGCCTACCTGCCTACAGAGCTCTATGGACTGATGGGGCACTCACACACTAAGGAACGGCAATAATAAAAAGGGACATAAGCAAGGACTTATGTTAGGACAAGGACTATTTAAATCTAACAATAAATTTTACGATGAATAAGTCGAACATTTTGTAAATCTAATTTTGTCTAATGATTGTGGTCCATGTTTCTTTTCGGAGGTTGACGGCGACGACGTGAAATAGGTGTCGTTCCGTTTTCAGATTTCAGATTTCCAGCTGCACACACATATGATAAGAATTATTATTATCTTTAATGTTTAAATATTTCTCAAAAAACAAAAAAAAAACTCTGAATTATTCACACGCACATTTTAGAAATTTATTCGGGGCAAGAAAAGCAAGATATGAATGGACCACCTCCGCTCTCGATTTTGACTGACAAAGCTTGCCCTTGAAAAATCTACTTGGCGGTCGCTGAGCCTGTGGTCTCGGGCATCTAACCGACAGTTCAAACGGTGCTTAATCCAAACGGTAAGCAGGCTCGGTGACCGATCTGGCCTTTAAGAGAGAGAGCCAAAACTGCACTGCTTGGTCTGTCGGTAGATAAGTAGTACCAGGGCATCTTTATTCATCGATAACTGTCCATCAACAAAAAAACAGCTGTTTTCTCAAAATGCATCAGCACCCTCTGTTTCGAGTGGCGCAAAAAATTCCACAGGGCGACGAAATAGTTGGGTCATTTTTCTGGACTCGGTGTTTTCTGGAGCCGGCACAGTTCCCTCAGACGCAGTCCAACAGGCGGGACCCCATGATCTTCCAGTCTCTGCCATAATGTCATGTACGGATATATTTTGCGTGATACACGCCTAGACGTCTTCCTCGCATATCCTTGCGAATTTCGCTTTGAAATTCTTGGAGAAGTCTCTGAGGAAAAAATTTCTCCGATATACTTCTTGCCTACGAACAGCATGGAAACTTCGGGCTTTCTGATCGTACCGTTGTTTACTTGATTGGTACGCGTCATTGAGTTTTTCGCGTACTTGCGCTCGGATGATGGTGATTTTACTTTCGTTCCATACCATCCATCTAATTGTCACACATTGATAATGTTTTTCTAGCAAACTTGTAGCAACTGCCGTTTAGCTATAACAGGTGGCCGAATACGGTGAAGAACGGCGTTTGCCCTTTTGCCTCGTGGATGGCATTCCCAATTGCAAATTCGATTTCCGTGAGGTGTGTGCCCCACTACCTATGGTCGCCCTGCAAGTAGCTGCGGATAGCTGTCAGCACGGTGCGATTTACTCTCTCCGCGGCGTTACAGGAAGGTGAGTATATGGTAGTTTTTTGATGGTTGATCCCATACTGACCGATCATCTCTTCAAAAATATTAGATGTTAACTGCTTCCCGTTATCGGAGTGAATAGTTTCCGGTACGCCGAATTTGAAGAAAACTTCGTTGACCAGGAAATCTATCATGTTTGCCGCAGATCCCTCCCGCATTGCCTTCCATTTTCCAATGCACACTTTCCTGCAGTAGTTCGGGGATTTTACTTCCTTGCACACTTGGCACATGCGCACGAAGTCGCGTACTTCAACGGCCATTCCAGGCCAGTAAAACTGACGACGCATCAACTGAAAAGTCTTCACTTGTCCTCCGTGTGAAACGGTTGGGTGTGTATGCGCTTGCGTGATCATTGTGTACGTCAGGGCTGCAGGAATCCACAGCTTCCATTCTAAAGCTTCTGCCACTTGAGGTTGTACCCGCTTAAACAGCAGACCGTCTTCGACCTTCAAATCCGGGAGATGCTGTTTGTTGAGATCTGCCTCTGGCACCAGCTCTTTTAGTCCTCCGTACCGAACGCCGTGGTCTCGAAACCCAGCAGAACGGTAGGATCTATATGGATCTCTTCCACTCTTCGCGAGAAGGTGTCGGCCACCACGTTGTCGCTGCCTGCAGTTGCAATGACAGTCTCGATAGCCTTCCCGAGAGATCTTTCCTTGTCATCAGCCACTTGATTTTCGCAGAAAAGAAGAAGAAGGCAATCGGCTGCTCCTGACCTTCCTCGTTTCGCTGGAAGAGCACAGCTCCAACTCTTAAGTGTGACGCATCGCACTGGACATAAAAATGTCGTTTCAAATCCGCGTGCACCAGCACTGGTGCCGTGGTCAGTGCTTTCTTTAGATGTTGTTGCATGACTCGGAATTGGTACAATGGCCGACCTGGAACTGAAAATGCTGTGAGCTCTCGGTATTTTTCATCCACTTCTATTTGCCAGAAGGCGAAATTTAGGTCGACGCTAGAGATGTATGTGGTTTGGTCCAGTCTGGAAACGATTCCCTCAAGCTGTCAAGCTCTGTCATGCCTAGGCCATGTTCTTTAAACGTAAGGAACTCTTTTTGCACACGTTTTAGTTCGCGCCTTTTCTCTGCAGACAGATTCCATCTCTCAGGGTCTAGTTTCTGCTCGTCGGCGCTGTGCTCGGCGTAGTGTGTGAGATCGGAGTTCTGCTACGCTGTTCTCTTAATTTGAGTCTCCATCTTGCGGAAGCTAAATTATAGTACACTCGTTGTTTAAGCACTTCCTCTTTATTTGACACACTCAACAAGAGTGGCTCTTAATGTTATTTTCACATAGGTCTAACATAAGCTTAATATAGTCGTCGTTTTATATAGTGACATATGCACATACATAATGACATATTCACATCATACATACATAGTAACAAACTCACACAACACTATACAAACTCCACTCAAGTTACAGCGGCTTATGCAAATGAATTGTCGTAAACATCTTACTCAGCAAAAGTATCCGCGCGCATGCCGTCGCTTAGCGATTCTACATGACCGTATTATACATACAAATATAAAACATACATACTCTATTTGATAAGCATATCTACAGTTTAAAGCTTACAGCAAAATATTCTTATAATAAATTTTTAGTCTTAAGCTGACTGCCAATCTAAATAAACGCCAACTCTAATATAAAAACCCTCTCAAGTTTATGAGCTTTATTACGGTTTTCGGTGTGGAATATTTCAAAATTGGTCTCTAGACCATTAGTTCGACTCAACACGAGATATTTGATATCTCTTGTAAGTGGTGCAGCCGGTGGGATAACAGTGTTCGAATCTAGATGCGATAGCTAGACTTTCCAATTCTCGCATTCGTTCTCCAGTTATCCACAAAAGAACTTTCGTAAAGACAATCTGCATCGGTCAACAACGCTTTAAGTTTACATAAGTAAACCTCGACAGTGAAGTGAAAACCGTAAAACCTGGGAAAACACAATTGTCGTTAAGAAACTTAAAAACAACTTTAAAAAGACGCTCTAGAATTCGCCGGAGTGATAAATCCAAACGGTTATCTCCAAGAGAGTGAAATAGCTAGAAGTGCAGTGAAAATTAACAACTGAAACTTTACAAATAAGAAAAGTAAAAATAAAAGCAAAAACTTACAAACTAAGAAAACAAATTCGTTTAAATAACTAAACATAACAAAAAACAAAAAACAATATAAATTAATCAACAAATTAAAAACAAATCAACAAAATGGCAATGTCAGAGCAACAACCAATTTTTCTTTCGGAAAGTTACATGATCCAAGTGGAACGTCATATACAAGCAGTAGAGAGCTTCCAAGGCGACGCAAATACTCTGCATAAGTCGCATCGAATTTATTCTGGCCCTATATCAAAGAAATGATGCACGACAACAAGTTATCATCTTTGGGCATATCGAACGCAACATTAGCGTTCCGAGGTAATGTAAGATTATTTTTGGAAGAAGCAGAAAGAAAAAGACAAATGTTAACTTCTAAATTAGATTTAGAAAATGATTGCGAAGAAACTACATTATACAACCAATAAATTAAAACAAACATTGATACCTTAATACAAAAGTTACCCACACATATTTACTTAAGAATCGTCAATTGCAATTTACCAGATTGAAGGTCTCTTACAAAAAAAACTTCAAGAGAAAAACCTTAATGAAGAACAAATTCATCAGAAAAAGAATTCAAAGCCAACTGTACATTCAAATACTAATAAATTGCAAAATAACAATTATAACAAGAATGCTTATAATCTAACCAACTGTAATGTGTTGTTTTAAGGTTCTTTATTAATGATATTTTATTAGTTTGGCAGAAACGGTCATGCCAGTTTAACTCTTTACAAGTGTCTGAAACTAAGCCGCGTAGCTGCGCTGCCCGATACGCCAGCAGCGGAGCGGCTGTCTTATGTATATCTTATATATCTATGCTTTTCGAGAGAGCTATGCAGAGAGTTATGCACTTATGTATTATGTATTTGGTCAGCGTGGGAATGCTGACCTTGCACTTATACTTCGTAGCCTGCAAGTGGACGATCACGTTACATCCGCCTTGGGCCTTATAGGTTGCATAAACATAGCAACAAAGTTCTGCTATGTGTTTGTGTGCTTGTAAATAGTATTGTACTTAAATGTTCTTAATATTACATAGGCGCATACAACATCTCCCTCCTTTTGAAAAATAACGTAACCTAGTGAAGTTATTTTAATTCATGAATGCAAATTATTATTTTTTTTTTATTATTACCAGGGCTAACCAAAATATTTACGAAAAATCCCGAAATATTTATTTATTATTTACGATAAAACAAACGAAATATTTCAGAAAAATGTTTACGATAAAACTTTATTTTCTTGAATTACATGGTCCATCAATGAGTCAAACAACATTATTACAGTGAATTATTACATGACTTCCCAAATTTTCAAATGTAAAAGATCACCGGCAGTCCTTTAGTACTCTTTTGTAGCCGGAAAATGAGCGCTCTACATCACAAGATACTACCGGAGCGTGTTTGAATGCTTCGATTTCGGACGGTGTCAGATTGTTGATGTATTCATCCACTTCGTTCAGCTTTTCGCCACTTAAAACCTGCACGATCTTCCGCAAAGTTGCCAGTCCAGTGAAAACGTTTTTTTTCTCTCTTTTTAATGAAACAAAAACCGGTTTTTTCCTTGAATTTCAAATTTTCGATTTAAATCAATTTAAATCGATTTTTTCTTGAATTTTCGGAAACTAAATCGATTCAGTGAACATCGATTTATTTCCGGCTCTACTATGAACTGATCGGTTCGTGAAATACTGCATGTTTCTGTGTTAGAAATAGATAAAAATCTAGATAAAAATAAATAGATAAAAATGAAAATAAACCTCTATTGTACTTATTTCGTCGTCGGGAAAGTGCTTAGTCACTTATCGCTGTCCTTTACTTGACTCGAGGATTTCAGATAAAACACATTACTCGGCAATTTAAGTAAATAAATCGCTTCCAGAAAATTCCCTGAGTCCATAGATACATGATTCATGTAATCTGTCTGGAAATTATTTCTTAGGATAAATCAATTTTTGGGCATTTCTATTGATTTGAAGAATTAATATACATTTAATTTCACTAAATTATGTTAAAAAAGGCCAAAATATTTACGAAAAGCCGCAGATCGTTAAAATATTTATTTATTCCCAAATATGCCCAAAATATTTAAATAAATATTTAATATTTACGTAAATATTTTGGTTAGCCCTGATTATTACTATTATTTTTTTTTATATTTCATCTCCGAAAGGAACTGAATAATGTAAAAGTGAATTTTGCAATAAGAAATAAAAATATTCATAATATTCGAAAGAAATTTTTTTTTTTATAAATGATTAACAAAAATATAAGTGTAAAATCAATTATAAGTGAAATTTCTTTAATCTATCTTTATGAACTATTTGTTTCTTGTTTTTATTATTAAGTAACGTAATATTATTATTATCTCCTATGCTTTCTATTTTAAAGGGCCCTGTGTATTTAAAGTCTAATTTATGCCCTACCTCATTTCTTAATAAAACTTTATCTCCTACTTCTAACTCTATGTTATTTACTTTTAAGTCGTAATTTTCCTTATTTTTCTCTCTTTATGTGCTTCAAGCAGTTTTCTTGCTCGAGCATATGCTACTTCTAACCTATATTTACTTTCCTTAGCGTAATCGCCTATATTATATATTGGTTCTATGCTATGTAACTTATTAAAACTAATTCGTATGGACAGTAATTATGTACCATAGATGGGGTCGTGTTGAAGCAGTATACGAAATATTGAAGCCATACGTCCCAATCGGTTTTGTCCGCCGATATGTAGGATCGTATATACTCGTTTAAAGTTCTATGACTTCTTTCGACCACTCCAACTGTCTGGTGGTGATGAGCTTTTGATGTTATATTTTTGATTTTCAAATATTTACATACCTTTATCAAAAAGTTCCCGGAATTGCCACCGTGTGGCGCTTTCAGTCACCCGATTTTAGTTCTCTCTTTTTTTTAGGTTGGCACAACCCTCATTGACATTCTATAAAATTTTCAGCTTGATAGTGTGACATTTGTAAAAGTGACGCCGTACCACCTTGATCAAAAAGTTCCCGGAATCGGGACCACGATAACGCACCGTCGCACAATGCCATCATTATCCGTGAACATTTGGCTAAAAACGGAACGAATACCATTCAACAACCACCGAATTCTTCTGACTTGGCTCCCTGCGACTTTTTCCTATTCGGTCGACTCAAGAAACCGCTCCGTGGAACACGTTTCAGCACCCGGGATGAAATCATGGAAAAATCGAAGATGGCTTTCATGGCTATACCGCAAATTGAATATGAAAAATGTTTCAAGGATTGGATCAAGCGCTGGCATAAGTGCGTTGCAGTCGATGGGGAGTACTTTGAAGGGGACAATATCGATTTTGATGTATAGTCTTGTATTTTTAATTTTCTGAATAAATTCCGGGAACTTTTTGATCAAGTTAGTAGGTCAGTAATTATTGAATTCTTATACTCTGTTCCCATGTCCGTTATGAAAGTCGTCATTGGACCGTACTTTAGAATAAAAGATTCATATATAGCTTTAGCGAATGTTTTTGCGCTTTTATTTCCTATTGGAATGGCAACTTGGTACTTGGTTAAATCACATATGAGAGTGACAGCGTACTTGTTACCATTTTCTGACTTAGGTAATGGACCAATTGTGTCCATGACAACTTTATCGAAAGCATGTTCTGGTGTGTCAGTTATAATCATTGGGGTCTTTGTATGCTTTGTTGTTTTTGCTCTTTGGCATTTTTGACATTTTCTTACGTACTCTTTAATGTATTTACTCATATTTTTCCAGTAATAATGTCTTTTGACCTTGGCCAAGGTTTTCGTAATGCCTGTATGACCTCCTTGTATTGGATCATCATGTAGAGTAGACAATATAGCTTCTTTTTCTTTTTCATTATTTATTTGGGTCACCGGGATAAGTAGCGCTACTTTTTAATTTTTTAATATTTTACTGCCCATATTTTTGAATTCATCTATTGAAACGTGTTCAAAGATTTTTTTCCACGGTGCCATTTTGAGTTAGCTGATATCGTATATACCGGCTTGCGATTCAAGCCTTTGGAAAAATTGATCTAGATCAAGAACTCCATTAGTATAAAGATCACCAACATCATATCTTGCAATGATTTTCTTTCCATGTTTAAATCGTTCAATTGCAATGTCACTACTTTTCGTACTTCGTCATTTGTTATGACAACATAGACGTTGGGTTCTGAAGCTTTTTCTTTGGTTTGCTCATGCAAATCCAATTGTTCTTTTCCTGCGCAGGATTGAAACTTTGAAATCTTTTAGTGACTTTTAATATATTTCCAGTAATATTTTGTAATTCTTTGATGGTTATTCTTGATAACGCATCAGCAACATAGTTTTCTTTACCCCTAAGATATTCTACTGTAAAATTATATTCCTCTAATTTAAGTTTCATACGAGTCAATTTTGAGCCAGGATTAGTCATTGAAAATAAAAAGGTGAGTGGTTTATGATCAGTTTTGACTGTAAAATGTTCACCATAAATATAGGGTCTGAAGTGGGTAATTGCCCAATGTATTGCTGCTAATTCCTGCTCAGTAGTACTTTTGTTACTCTCGGCCTTAGTAAATGATCTAGATGCGTATGCAACTGGAAGTTGATGGTCATTGTAGTTTTGAGATAATACTGCACCACATGCCATTTTGCTAGCATATGTTGCAATACAAAATTCTTTACTAAAATCGGGGTATTGTAAGAGAGTAGGTTCCATCAGTTTTGTTTTTAGGTGTAAAAATACTTTTTGACAGTCTTCTGTCCATTCAAAAGGAACATTCTTTTTACATAATCTAGTTATGAGCCGTGAATATTCGGCGAAGTTTTTAATGAATCTTCTATAATAGTTGCAAAATGCAACGAAACGCCTTGCGCTATCTGCACCATGAGGTACTGGGTAATTTTTGATGACATCATACTTCTTGTCATCTGGCAATATTCCTCTATCAATATTCCTTTGCATTTTTCAAAAACATCTGATAAGTTTTTAATCATATGCTTTTCGGAACAACCTATTACTATTGAAAATTCTCTAAGAGTTTTTAGAGAAATCGAAACGAAAAGAAAACTTATTTAAAAAAAGAGACGCGGAGTTCGGCTTCAATAATTTAATTTCAAACGATTAGTTGGCTTCAGTGCACAAAACGAGACTAAAATCTACTTTTACGAGTGAGAGTGGGCCACAGTCCGACCACACTCCCCGAATTCGCCGTCGGCATTTGCCGATCGTCTTCTCTTAACATCTTCACACTTCATGTGTTCTCTTACAAACTAGCTTAACTACTTATGTTATGTTGAGCTCCAACATTCCGGCCCCGTTGACGAGCTCCGGTCTTCAACAATTCGGGAGCAGTGCCAGCTTGTGAATTGGGCGCCTAATTGCGCCTGCTGGTGTTTTTAGTTCCACTACCCGAACCTTGCCGTCGTCCCCTGAGATTATGCGCGTTACGCGCCCGGTGATCCATCGTTGCGGGGGTGTGTTGTCGTCGTGCACCATAACGACCGCCCCTTCCGCTAGATTGGCCTCGCCTTTGGTCCACTGTGTTCGCTGCTGCAGACTGAGCAAGTAGTCTCTGGACCACTTGCGCCAGAAGTGCAGTCTGAGCGCCGAAATCTGCTGCCACCGCTTCAAGTACGCGGGTCCTGGATTGTTGCTCGACTCTTCTCGTCCTGATCCTTGCGGCAGCGCAAGCAAAGGCTGCCCGATGAGTAGGTGCCCCGGTGTTATGATTTCGCCATCGTTGGGATCGGTGCTGTCTATGAGCAGTGGTCTGGAGTTGAGCAACGCTTCGACGTCCACCAGATGCGTGCTCAACTCGTCCGGCGTTAGGTTCGCATTGCCCGCTCCTCGCACCAGCCTGTGCTTGGCGGCCTTCACCGCTGCTTCCCACAGTCCCCTGAAGTGCGGTGCTCGAGGGGGAATAAACTTCCAGTGCACCCCTTGCTCCGCTGCGTAACCGATCAGTCGCTCCTTGCTCTCCAGGAATGCCGTCTGCAGCTCCTTCAGCACGTTGCTCGCTCCCACGAAGTTCGTCGCATTGTCGCTGAACATCGTCTCGAGTAGTCCTCGCCTCCCAATGAACCTTTTAAAGACATTCAAGAAGGAATCAGTGGATAGGTCCGTGACAAGTTCCAAGTGAACTGCTTTTGAGGCGAAACAAATAAAAACGGCAACATACGTTTTTACAGGGGGTCTCCCCCTGATCCTATAGCTGACGTAAAATGGCCCACAAAAATCTACACCAGAAACTCTAAAAGGGCGGCCTTCTCGGAGACGGTCGGCTGGCAAATTTCCCATTATTTGCCCCAATAATTTTGGCTTGTACCTGAAGCAGTGTACGCAGTTTCTCACAACTGAAGTACATAAGCTACGTGCATTTACCACCCAAACTTGCTGCCTTAATAAGCCAACTAGCACCTTTACACCTGCATGGTAGTGCCAAAGATGCAAGTCTTTGACAAAGAGTTGCGCAAAGGCAGAATCCTTTGTCAGTAAAAAGGGAAACTTAGCCTCATATGAGATATGTAATAAACGACCTCCTACCCGAATGAGTTCAAATTTCAGGCCATTATTTTCAAATTTGTCTACGAACGGATTTAGCGATTGAAACATAGGTGCTAAGATTGCTGATTTTTCCATCAGTTTCAATTCATTCCTAAATGTACCTCTTTGTACTGCGCCGATTAATTTAAGGAATGAAATTTTCCTTTCTAATGCCGATACGACAAGAGAATCTGTTCTGAGCCGTTTGAAACAAAAGCAAAGTATATATGCTACTATTCAAATTAATTTGGCAAAATTGGAGTGAAGATGTATCAACTCCACAAGACAATTATGCGGAACTTCCGCTAGTGTGCCAACCGTCACACCCTTCTTATCTTCCGAAGTTTTCAGGATTGACGCTATCTGAAACTGATGAAGTTGTGGCCATTGTTCCTTTTCTTCCATCAAAAAGCTTGGCCCTTTAAACCACAACGAGTTTCCAATTTCGTATATATCAGTTCCTCTAGATACCAGATCAGCAGGGTTGGCGTCTGTTGGAACATGACGCCAAACAACACCATTTGACAGCTCTTGGATTTCAGCAACTCTGTTTGCCACAAATGTACCCAACGTGCCAGACTCACGCTCTAACCAATATAGGGTGAACTGTGAATCTGACCAGAAATTCACGCTTTCGATATTGAATTTTACCATGGTATGAGGCGTCTTCAAAACCATGAATTTGAACATGGTCATAGACTGAAAGACACACATATCGAGGAATATGGATCTTATGCAAATCTCGCAATGTCATGGTAAACTTATGCCATGCTGTGTGAAGACTCATAGGAATGGTCTCATCCCAATCTATCTTGAGCCTCCACAACTCCTGTAGTAAAATTTTGGCCTTTGTTACAATCGGACACAGCAAACCGAGTGGGTCAAATAAACGAGAAGCTATGGACAACATATTACGTTTTGTTGGTTTTAGCGATGCGAAACTATCTACATCAAGATGGTATTTAAAAATATCCTCTTGAGGTTCCCAACGCATTCCAAGAGTTTTCACTGCACTCTGTTCCTCAATTTTGAGAGTGACTTCTTCGCTAGAGTCAGTGTTAGAAACTTGAATGCTGTGATTGGATGCCCACTTGGCTAGTCGAAAACCTTCTGACTCCAATATTTCACGAACTTCCTTGCACATTATGTTTAATTCTTTTACACTGTCTGCCCCTGCCAGCATATCATCTACATAAAAACATTTTTTGATCACATCTGATCCAATCGGATGTGATTGTGCATGTATGTCGGCAAGTTCAAACAGGCAGCGTATTGCCAGAAACGGTGCGGATGCTGTACCATATGTAACGGTATTCAACTTGTATGCCTGTATATTTTGTGAAGTGTTTTCTCTCCACAAAATCAGCTGGAACTCTCTGTCTTCTTCAGAGACATATATCTGCCTGTACATTTTGGAAATGTCAGCAGTCACGGCATATTTATTTAATCGAAAATTGATCAAAGTTGAATACAGCTCCCTCTGAATTGTTGGCCCCACCATTAGTGTTTCATTAAGTGAAACAGCTGTTGACGTCTTGCTAGACGCGTCGAAAACTACACGAAGCTTGGTAGAGGTACTTTCAGGTCTAAGAACGCATTGATGAGGAATAAAGTAATGCTGTTCTAGAGGAGCAGACTTCAGAATGGACATGTGTCCTAAATCGAGATATTCTTTCATGAAGTCATGGTACATGTTTCGCAGGATTGCATCTTTTGATAATTTGCGCTCAAGTTGTAGAAAACGCCTTTCAGCAGTTTGAAAGGACAGGCCGAGAACCTTTGGATTGGTCTTGAAAGGAAGCTTGACTTCAAAGCGACCGGAAGATAACTGTTTGACAGTTTTCTTGAAATACAGCTCACACGCCTGTTGTTCAGCTGTTTGGCGAACAGCCTTCCACTCAATTGGACATTGATCCAATTCCCAGAAACGGGTGACTAAGGAGTCGAGAGAACAATTATTATTTTGAGCTATTGAACACCCACTGAACTGACAACGAGGTATTTGTTCAGTGTATTTTCCCGATACTATCCAACCCAGCAGCGTCTTTTGCATAATGGGAAGTTCTGAACGTAATTTTATTTGTCCAACGCATAACAAGTCGTAAAACAATTCTGCGCCCAAGAGAATATCCACTTTACCAGGCCTATAAAACTCTGGATCTGCCAGATTAATATTCTTGGGTATTTTCCAACTTTATGAGGCAATTAACTGCCCAGGTTGAGTCGTGGAAATTGATTTTAAAACCCAACAGTCAGCGGAAAACGCATGTGAATTGAGACGCGATTGAATAGAGACGCATATCTTGTTCTTGCTATCGACTGTTGCACCACCAACCATTGAGATAGCTAGGGATGTTGGTTCCCGCTTGAGTCGTAGTAATTGAGCCATGCTTTCAGACATCAAGTTTATTTGGGAGCCACTATCAAGTAAGGCTCTGGCTGGATGCCACTGACCGAATCTATCTTTAACATTCACGATGGCTGTTGCAAGAACGACTTGCTCATTATTAAGCACATGTCCCAAATATGCATCTGAAGCAGTTTGGTGAGTAGAAGGTGTCTCACCTTGAACAGGTGTATTATACCTGTGAAGCAAGGAATGGTGAGGCTTTGAACATACTCTACATTTTGATGCTTTGCATTTTGAAACTATGTGCTCTGTGACCAGGCAATTGAGACATAACTTTTGGGCCTTGACGAATTCAAAACGCTGCATAACTGAGATGGCAGCAAACGACGGACAAGAATAAATGTTGTGCGTTTCCGATTTGCAAAATATGCACACAAGCGATGAAGTGCGTCCTCCTTCAGCACAAGCGAAGGACGATTTGGAATGTTGGGGTTTCTTGTGTTCAATTCGTGACTTTGTTTTGTCTCGAGTTGACTCTTCTGCTGACAAATACTGGTATCTCTTATTTAGTTGTCTAGCACAATCTTCCCAAGACGGCAGTGTATCATAATCCAGCTGCTCCTCAAAACGAGACTTGGTAGTATGGTCTACTTTCGCCATGACCATATGAATAATCATTGCGTTAGCAATGTCTTTGTCGTTCCCCAACGACGACAACGACGCATATATAGCAGACACCGTATCTATTATCGATCTCAAGCTCGATGCAGACGGTTTTGTCATGCTAAGTATGTCGAATAACTGTGAAACAGTGTCGAAGAATATAAGACATTTATTGTCATGTACTGCATTGAGGCTTGCAATTGCCTTAGCATAGTTACAATCCGTCAACTGATACGGCTTAACTACCCCCAATGCCTCATCTGATAAACAAGACACCAGATGATTGAACTTCTCGACATTAGTTAGAGAAGTGTCATTGTGAACTAAACTTTCGAAAAGGCACATAAAATTTCTATACTCCGAATGCTTGCCATTGAATGTTGGCAAACGCATTTTCGGCAGCTGCGAACGCTGGCTCGAACTTGCGGAGCAAATATGTTTTACCTCTGTTTCTGGCTTTATTGCATTTAGGTATAATGCCTTTGTGATGACACACAATTCTTCTAACTGCTCTCTATGTTCGTTAAGAGGGTTTAAATTGTCTAATTCGGCTTGAAGATTCATTGCCTTCTCTATATACCCTTCCAAAAGTTCTAATCTACACGTTAACTCTGTTCTGTCTGCAGAAGTTGCTTTGGTTTTATTGCTAATTGCATACGAGCAATATCAGCACTCACCTTATCGTATCTTTGCAGACACAACGCGAGTTTTGCACGCGAGCTACCCTCGCGGCGATACTACCTACACAAGCCAATTAACTGGTCTGAACTATTACACGCATACACCCTATGTGTTGTGTGCACAAACAAAACGAAATTTCCGAGAGATTCGGAACTAAAGAGCAGTTAATGTTGTAGGCAGCAATATAATTGCGGGGTGCGGGGAGCGAGAATGTGAGAATGTAATTACCAAACACATGCACTCAATGCAGTATGTAAGACGAACGAACGGGAATCAAACGATGAGAGATAACTAAAGATTGCTGTAACTACGGTTGTAGGCAGCAATGCAAAACGCGGGGTGCGGGGTAATAAATACCGCTGGCCAGAAATGCAAGCGAAAGCGGACACAAAAATTATGAGCTTATCTGTAAACCGGGGTCAACAAACGTCCAAAGTGAACGCGCCACAAGAAGATCAGTAATAATGCCAGAATATGTATACAAGTAAATAAACGATGTTGCCGTTTGTTTATTTTAGTTTTAATATTATTCGTGCAAGCAGGTTAGTACCATCAATTTAAAGAAATGCAACGTAAGGCTTTTGTATTTGTTATTTTTTAATAATACTTTGTATTTGGGGGTTAGTTGCTCATATGTGCTCATATGTTTAAATGTATGTATGTACAAATGTATCGATGTGTGTAGAAGCAATCACGTACACACGTATATACATTTGCAGGTACACTGCTTGCATGCAATATTCAAAGAAACAGTATCAAAATTTGAGCCGCTTGGTACATGCAATTATGTACTCATATATTTATGTCGACAATTTCGTCGTTTCAAGCAACAAGACTTGCTCAATTTTTGATACTAAATACCTGTAGGCTGTCTAGGGAATCTATAGACATAGAGCGACGACTGGCTTCCATTTATTGTCCCACGTTGACGACTTCTTTGGCGCACACCCCAGTTCAGCAACGTTCACTTTTTTTTTATTTAATTTACACACACGACGCGCGAAGCCAACTACTTCCGATATTATTTGATTAAATATTACCGAATCTCGAGTCCCTGCTCGGGCGCCAATGAAAATTCTCTAAGAGTTTTTAGAGAAATCGAAACGAAAAGTAAAGTTATTTAAATAAAGAGACGCGGAGTTCGGCTTCAATAATTTAATTTCAAACGATTAGTTGGCTTCAGTGCACAAAACGAGACTAAAATCTACTTTTACGAGTGAGAGTGGGCCACAGTCCGACCACACTCCCCGAATTCGCCGTCGGCATTTGCCGATCGTCTTCTCTTAACATCTTCACACTTCATGTGTTCTCTTACAAACTAGCTTAACTACTTATGTTATGTTGAGCTCCAACAACTATCAAATCATCCATATAGATGAATGCTTGCGTTGGCTCACGGCCAGAAAATGCAATAGTCATCATTCTTTGAAAAGAATTCGGCGCTATCTTCAATCCAAATGGTAATCGCGTAAAACGATATGAGCCGTTTGTTGTTGGAAATGAAGTTATATCTCTTGAAATCTTCTCAAGTTCAATTTGGTGAAAACCTGACATCAATTCAAGGCAAGAAAAATATTTGGCTCGACCTAGTTGATCCAAAATGTCATCAATTCTAGGGAGTGGAAATTTATCAGACAACAGTTTTTTAATGATTTGACGATAGTCAATTACTAATCGCCATTTCTTTTTATCTGAGTCTGGAAGAGATTTTTTCGGTACTAATAGTAATGGACTATTGTATTCCGATACTGATGGCTCGACTATTTTATCATCGATCAATTTTTGTACTTGTTCTTGACTTTCGTCTTTTTGACTATGAGGATTTCTATAATTTTTAATATATACTGGCTCATCATCTTTCAATCTCAATCTTTGTTTGTATAAATTATTTGGCGATATTGGTTCTGTTGTCAGACCAAATATATCTGTATATCTACCGAAAAGCTTTTTCAGCTGGGTTTGGAATTGTGGTTGAAAATTTTTCGACAATTGAGACATGACAGTTTGCTCTCTCTTCTCTTTATTTGGTTGAACCACATCATAGTTTGAAAATGGCTCGTATTTTAAATTGTTTGCATCTACTAGTTTATCAGTATGATGCGTATTTAATATTCGGATATAAACATTGTTTGATGTTGAAATAGTATTCGCTACATAAATACCTGTTTCTATTTCTTGGTTTGGGATCAATATATTTGTATCTTCAATTGAAGTTATATTTATTTTTCGGACAACTTGTGATCTCGCTGGTAATAATATTCTTTTATTACCGGAGTTGTATGTTATTGGAACATAAATCGAAAATTTTAAATTATTGGGTCTTATTATAAACCAATCTTCTTTTGGTTTGAAGTCTAACAGGCAATTTAATTTTTTTATAAAATCAATGCCAATTATTCCATCACATGGTATGGGAAATTGTTGATTGACAATATAAAAATTGTGAGCAATTATGTATTTATCTGTTTGTAGCTCTATTGAAGTTAAGCCCTTAGATTCAATAATCTCTTGGCTTATGCCTTGAATATTTATTATTATTGAAGCCTCTACATCGGTTACCACCTCTATTGGCATTGCCGTATCCTCTGTTAGATCTGTTACCTCTAAAGTACATCACTTTATTGATGTCACCGGTAACTCTTGCACTCGTTCTTATGTATGCGCTTATCGCTGCATCCATAGTGGTGCTAGTCCCTGCTTCCAGTACTCTTTTGATACTTTCGTGCTCAGCACGATTTATCATGGTGTCAATTGCCTCTTTAGTACTTAGACTAGTGGCATGTTCTAGAGGTATACCCTCATCGATAAAGGAAGCTTCTTAAAGCTTTCTCAGTCTTTCAACTTCAGCGGTAAATTGCGTTGCAGTTTTACCTCTTTGCTGAACTGTTGATAGCTTTGCTTTGACATTAGCAGATGTCTCACCGACAACTACTTTCTGCAATTTGTTTATAATTGCTGGAATTGTCGTTTCATCTTCAACTGAGTTCAAAATTGTGCCAACTATTTTTGACTTAATGACCTCAACTGCAATGTCTTCATATGGTCCCTTAGCTAAGTCAACCAATTTGATTGCCTTAATGAATCGTTGTAAATGGATCTTTTGTCCATCAAATTCTAGTATTGCGCAAGCGACTTCCATGATGTAAGACCTAATGGCTGCGGCTTGTTCTGCCATGGTTAAAGTATTTTCTGAGTCAGCTGCGTTATTTGTAGTATTGACAGTATTTAGGTTTCGGGACTCTCATCAGAATCCTCGATATCTCTTTCGTTGGTAGATATTATTGAACGTTGCTCATTCAAGAAGATTTCGATATCATACCAAACGCTGTCTTCTATAGGACCTAAACATTCTCCTATTATTATATCTATAGGATCCATTTTATATAATTTGTATTTTGTTTCTCTGACTTTATTGTAACTATTTACCAATATTTGGGCATTTTTATTTATCGTAACAGCTTGTATTGATCTATTTTGCGTTAAGCATTTATAAGATTTCTTGAAATTTTCTTTTGATTCTTTTATCTGATCAATAAGCTAGTTATACCCTTCGACCATTGAAAATGGTCAAAAAAGGGTATACTAACTTTATGCAAATGTTTGTAACAGGCAGAAGGAGGCGTGGGAGACCCCACAAAGTATATATATTCTTGCTCAGGATCACTAACCAAGTCGATTAAGCCATGTCTGTCTGTCGTCCGGATGTCTGGATGTCTGGATGTCTGTATGTCCGGATGAACACACAGATCTCAGCTATTATAAAAGCTAGAGACACCAAATTTGGAAAGAAGGTTTCTGTTGATCCGGGACGGGTGAAGTTTATTTCAAATTTTGGGTGCCACGCCCCCCGCCCAAACAAATCAATAATTTCATCTTTTAAGCTGATTTGCGAGCGACATGTAATAGATACAACATACTGAGTAAGACCATACTTAGATAATTATAATATCAACATAACGTCAAAATTTCAATTTGATTTTGTATACACACCAGCAAGCAGTGACGTCATTGCAATGCTCATGTAGGAAAGAAAAGGAAAGAGAATGCGAGCGCGTAGCGCCATCTGTTGTTCTTCTCTTCTTTTCTATGCACGCGCACTTTTTGCATTCAAACGCACACACACACATATGTACATAAATTTGTGCTAGACCAATAAAATGATACACGCATATACACGTATTCATACACAGACGCGTATAAAGGCTTACGTTACGATATTTCTATTAAGTAGAAGTTTTGTACAATTATTGACTCTTTACGTTTCAAAGGGTCGAAGAGTATCCCACTGTCGCGTGCCGCTCGACTGTTGCTTTTCTTACTTGTTTTTTTATAAGTTTTCGAAATCATATATAGACATTTGAATATTACTTATAATGTTCAATGCTTTATTCTTAAAATCGGGGTCATATTCATAAACTTTATCTGTAGTGCGCTGTGATTAAGCTATACTCATGGTTGGCTATTGCTATATATTTTTGTATTCTGATTCTGATAAAGTCAATATTAGGTTTTTATATTTTAATTTTTTTTTCAACTTTTACGTTTTCATTCATAATTGAGTACCCTCATATATTCCTTAAATATTATCTAAACCGATAGCAGTGCTACGGTATTATTGTAAAAAAAATTGTGTTTTACATTATTATCTGCCTGATTCTAGCTACGGCTTCACGGGCCATATTGGGTTAACAGGGCATAGTAGTATTTGCTCCATTTTACAATATTTGTTACAAATTTTGATCTTATATATATTTATATTTATGGTTAGTTAGTTGCTGCTGCTGATGTTCATCTGCTGGTGTCAGCTGGACATCGCCGGGGGTGGCACGCTGACACTCCCTCGCTGCTGTCTATTTCTCGGCTGCTGATGAACCCCCTTGCTGCTCACAAGTCCCCAGGCAGTGAGGACTCCAGACTCCTCCGCAGTCCGGTGGGCAGGTCTTTTGTGGCTTCGTAAGTGCCGGTGCTGGTGCTGGACATGCTATTTTTTTTGGAACTTCATTAATGACTTTTATGTTGTTAATATTTTCTGAGTGAGTTTTCTCGAGGTTCTGGGTTTTTAATTGTTGCTGATATTTCAGCAAGTGGTCTAGCTCTGCATGTAGCTTTACGGCTTTCGACCAAACCGGTGGCGTTTGCTGACCGTATATTAGCCAGCTTATGTGGGCTATACGTTTATTCGGCTTTGTTTTTAGCCCAACACGGCGTTTTCCCATACCTCGATACGACTCTACTCACTCAGATTTTCTTTCAGTTTTGCAATTGTAGTCCTTAGCATAGCAGTCCAGTTTTCCTCCGAATCGAATTTCTTGGTGACGACTGTCACGGTCGCCATGTAATGTGTTGTTTTAAGGTTCTTTATTAATGATATTTTATTAGTTTGGCAGAAACGGTCATGCCAGTTCAACGTTTTACAAGTGTCTGAAACTAAGCCGCGTAGCTGCGCTGCCTGATACGCCAGCAGCGGAGCGGCTGTCTTATGTATATCTTATATATCTATGCTTTTCGAGAGAGCTATGCAGAGAGTTATGCACTTATGTATTATGTATTTGGTCAGCGTGGGAATGCTGACCTTGCACTTATACTTCGTAGTCTGCAAGTGGACGATCACGTTACATCCGCCTTGGGCCTTATAGGTTGCATAAACATAGCAACAAAGTTCTGCTATGTGTTTGTGTGCTTGTAAATAGTATTGTACTTAAATGTTCTTAATATTACATAGGCGCATACTACACAACCCTATTACACCGTTTTTACCATCTTAAAATGCAATTCGTCATCAACCATATTACCAACCACCCACTTACATGACACCCCAAATATCTATATATATATAATAACAAGTTCGCGTTTAGTATTTATGAAAAAAATATAATTTTATTTCGAATAAACACTTAGGCGAAACCCGGAGACAATTCGCGTCGTTCCTTAATGGAGTTTGAATTAAATCTATCTTAAAGCTACAAACTGGACGCTTAGCAAACCTTTAGCTGAGTCTCATTTACTTCTGTATTGAGCGTACATAAAGCTCTCTTTTATGATTACATGATATTGGGCGCTCTCTTGAGTGGATTGCGCATGGGAACGGATCAGCCGAGAATTTGCGCTGCGTAAGCAGTTTTGACCCTTTCGTGGGAATGTTTACAAATGATCGGAGTAGGCTGACTTGTTATTGTCGCCGAATTTGGGGATAAAATGTTTATGTCTAAGCAGGCGGAATTGTCGCCGAATTGGGGATACAAATGTTTATGTCTAAGCAGGCGGATGGTTTCTGGTGAAATACATGAATGTTTGTCTTATATGCTAAGTACAATTGTCAAGTGTATGTATGTATGTGGGAGTGTTTGTGTGTGTGTATGTGTGGACAAGTGGTGCGCTATGGTACATATGCTACTTCCCCATCCTTAAAAAATTGGCCTGCCCTCAGGCGGATAAGTTAGGATACAATATAGGGTTTAAATTATTATCATTTTCGATTACTTGATTGTTTACAATATTTGGTGGTTCTGTGGGAGTGGGAACTTGTTTTTTAAATTTAATAATGATTTTCTTAGGTATACTCTTATATTTGTAGACAAAATATAATATTATAATTATAATTAATACAATTACTGACGTTATTAATACATTTTGAAAAGTATCTTTTGTTTTTATTTCAAAAATTTCTTTTGCTTCAATATATGCTAATGTTTCTAGTTTTGTTACGTTATTATTTACATATACTGTTTGTGTGTAGTCAAGTAATGTATTTGATATTGAAATGTTGTCTATTTGAATAGAGCAATTAAAAGCTTTAATTAAATTATCTCCCTCTATTATTATTTCTTGATTTTTGCAATTTTGGTTGAGTGTGGTCTTTGGTAATTTCCATGTTAATATAATGTTAGGTTCGACATAACTTATTTCTGTATTTTTATGGGTTTTTGTGTATCTACATTCTGTATTTTCTTGGTTTAAAATACTTTGCTATGCATTTGTTAGAAAATAATTTTTTTTGAAGATGCTAAGAAAATTTTATTGTCTAGAACATAATATTTATCGTTTATATTTTCAATCAATATATTTTTATTGCTATCGGGGTACGGTATTATTGTAAAAATTGGGGTTTTTATAATATCTTTTGGGATTTGAGATATTAAAAGAATTTCATTCGTGTCAGTTTTTAACCAAGTTGAAGTTTTAATATTTAGAACTTTTTCAGAGTTTATATTTATTAAGTAATCATGTTTTAATAATTTAGGGTTAAAACTGATCATCAAAACTGCGTGATTATGTTGGACTACTTTGGTCACTTGGGGTTGTGCTGGAATTATCATATTTTGTTTTATTAATTTTCTTTTTCTTTTTATATTTTGATTTATAGTGGGTTATTTTTCTACCTCTGTTTTTCTCTTCATAATGTTTTTCATCTACTTGAGTGATCTCTCCTGTTTTCTTAAAGGGATTTGTTGTTTTAGATTTAACTAATGGTGCTTGCCTATATCTAGTATCTATTTCATAATCTTCACGTGTTTCGTTTAATTTATCTATTTTGTTACTTTTATTAGTTTGTGTATTATAAGCAGGTGTTCCTGCATAAATGAAAATATCGGCTGGGGTTCTTCCAGTCGTATTGTGCTTAGTTTTATGATTATAAATATAAAGTATTGTTTCAAAACTAGTTAATTTGTTTTCAGGGTTTGATTCGGTATTAATTATTCTTAATTTTTCATTAATAGTTTTATGAAATCTCTCGACATCAGAAATTCCATTTTTACTGCTTGTAATTTCTATTTTCACGCCTTCTGTTTGTAACCAAAGTTGTAAAGCTGCGCACATAAATGCTGAATCTTTATCTGCTTTGATTTCTATAGGTTTACCCATATTGGTAAAAACTAAAAGTATTGCTCGTTTAGCTTCGAGCCAATCTCTGGATTGTATTTCAATTAAAGAGGCGAACTTTGAATAAGTATCAATACAAGATAAAAATTGTTTATTGTTGACCATATAAAAGTCCATTACATATTTGTCTCTTGGATTGAAGACTTCAGGAGTTGTTTCGAATTTTAATTTTGTGTCTCTATGCTCAGTTTTTGCAACATTACAAACATCACATTCGTTTATAATGTTTTGAATCAATTTTTGATAATCGGGGTAATAGAAGTTTTCTTTGAACATGGAAATGGTTTTTTCAATACCGGGATGTAAAAGTTCTTTGTGTTTTTGAACTATAATTTCTTTAAATTGAGCATATGTGTGAATATTTGAAAGTTTTGAGGTAGATCTCATTACTTTTGTAATATTATTTGGGCAAATAATATTTACATAGGCATTTTGGAATGTTGTAAAGTCTTCATCATTATTGAAATAAATTACAGTGTTTTTAGTGCAAATGTATTCTTTGATAAGCTCTTTTGCATAATCAAAAGTCATTTCCTTATAGTTTATATTTATTATAGTTTTATGGAAATATTTTGTTACCTTTACTTCATTTGTGTCACCTTTAGTGAATTCTATCTGATGGGTAAAGTAGTTAATGGGTCTTTCGGTAATGGGTATATAATTTTGACTGTCCTCGTGGCTACTATGTATGGTAGCAGCGGTGGTGGAAGTTTCACCGAGGAAATTCTCAATTTTTACACGTGAAAGTGCATCTGCAACGTGGTTTTCTTTACCAGGTACATATTTGATTTGGTAGTCAAACTCATTTAGTCTGATTTTCCATCTTTGTAGTTTCATGTTTGGTTCCTTGATATTTTCAAGCCAAACTAAGGGGCGGTGGTCACTAAGAATTTGAAATTTTCGACCGAAAAGATAGGACCTGAAGTATTTGGTGGCCCAGACAATAGCTAAAAGTTCTTTTTCTATTGCCGAATAATTAAGCTCGTGGTCATTGAGTGTACGACTAGCGTAACAAATAGGTTTATGATCCTGTGAGAGTACAGCACCAAGAGCAATATTGCTGGCATCTGTAGTTAGTGAGAATGGTTTCTCAAAATTAGGGTATATTAAGATAGGATCGGACATTATGAGAAATTTTAATTTCTCGAAAGCGGATACATAGTTTGTATCATTGGCATTTATATTGGCGCCTTTCTTAAGATTTTGCGTCATTGGTTTTGCAATATTTGCGAAATTGGGAATAAACTTTCTGTAGAACCCGCAAAGGCCAAGAAACGACTTAATTTGCTTAGGTGTTTTGGGAATGGGAAAATGCTTAATTGCATTTATTTTTGTTGGGTTAGGTTTTATACCTTCTGTTGTTATGATGTGCCCTAGAAACTCTGTTTCTTTTTTGAGAAATTCGCATTTGTCTAACTGCAATTTCAAGTTAGCTTCCTTTAATTTAGCAAAAACCTTACGAAGTGACATTAAATGTTCTTCCAATGAAGTGGAGAATACTATAATGTCATCCATGTATACCAAACAATCTTTGTAGATAAGATCTTCTAACAGATTGTTTACGCAACGTTGAAAAGTCGCGGGTGCATTTTTTCAGTCCGAATGGCATTCGAGTGTACTCATAATGACCATTCTTTGTAGAAAAAGCTGTTTTTCGGTATAGAGTTTTCATCCATTTGGATTTGATGAAAACCTTTTGCTAAATCTATGGTAGTGAAATATTGAGATCTACCGAGTTTATCTAATATTTCATCCATAACAGGAATGGGGTACTTGTCGTCCACGGTAATTTCGTTTAGTTTGCGATAGTCAATTACTATCCTAAACTTTTGTTTACCGGATGCATCACTCTTCTTTGGAACTATCCAAATGGGTGAGCAATAAGGCGAGTTCGATTTTCGAATAATGCCTTGATCAATCATTTCTTTGATTTGGACTTCGACTTCTTTGTCGTGGGCTTGGGGATATTTATAAGGTTTCTTATAAATAGGATCTTCATGCTTTGTATTTATGACATGTTTGACAGTGCTTGTGAAGGTCAAATTTTCACCTTCTCTATACTGAATGTCTTTAAATTCGTGAAGAATTTTAGTCAGAGCATTTCGCTCTTCCTTGTTTAAGTGATCGAGTCTGAATTCATTTGATTCTTTTAACTCATTTTCTATTGCATAGTTTATTGCTTCGTCATCAGTTGATGGTGGCTCTAAACAGTTCGTGCAGTCGGTATCGTCTTCTGAATTTACCTTTTGCTCGTTGTCATAGTGCATTAGGAAGTTGTAATTGTTTAAATTAACACTTCGTTCGCTAAAATTGATTTGAGCGTTGGTGTCTTCTAAGAAGTCTCTACCAAGTAGCATATCATAATTTTCCGAAAAATTATGGATATAAAAAACTTGTTTAGTGGGGCAAAGCTTACTGGGTTTCAAACTAATACTATCTTTTAATGTAACTATACCGTTAATGGTATGAACTTTCAACTTATTTGTTTTAATGGGGAAATTGAAGAAATTTGATTTTATTATATTAATTGTAGATCCGGTATCAATAATACAACGGAGCTTTATATTGTTCATGACAATATTTATTAACGGGTTTCTTCTTGTTCTTCGTCCGAGGCATTTTGATGAAAATTTTCGGACGTGTCCATTCTTGATTGGCCACTAGAACTTGGTCTTTGCCTTTTATGGGCTGGGTTAGGAGCACTTGAAGAGGCTTGATTTGTTTGATAGTTTGTTTTATTTTGTAATTGTGCCTGGTCTAGTTTCTGTTTAAATTCTTGGTATAATTGCTCAATGTTCTGGCTATTATTATTATTTTTCTTGTTATCATTAGTATTGTTATAATTTTGGTTTTGACTGGTTGAACTTGACACTTGATTATAGTTTGGACTGTAATTTTTACTTTTAGAACTTTTATTTTGATCATTATTTTTGTTCTGACTATTTTGTGATTTCGCACGATCGGACCATATACTGTCATAGCAACCTTCTTGTTGAGCAATTTGCTTCAACTTGCTAACAGTTGTTATGTCGAATCTTGCTAACTGCATGTATAGCCTATCAGGGAGTTTTCTAATTATTACGTCTTTGACGGTATTATTCATTCCGTTTGTATAAATGTGGTTATTAAACGGGTTGTTTTCTAAACTTAACTTATTTGTTATAATGAAACATTTTTCTTCTAGCTCTTCGATAAACTTACGAAGTGATCCGTTGAACGGTGTGTTATATAGTCTTCTTAGGAGTTCCTCGAATGGGGTTTGTGTTTTGAATTCCGCGATAAGGGCTTCCTTCAGATCAATCCAGGTGTTGGCTGCACTTAACTGTGACACACGCTGGGCATCACCTCCAATCTGCATCTCGATTGCACTAAACATGATGTGTGCTTGCCGGGCGTCGGTTGTCGGGTAGAGACTTTGGATAAACTCGATTCTCCGTATGAACGAGCTCAGCTCTGATGTTGTACCATTAAATACTGGCACTTGTCGAATCTGACCAAGGGCCTGGTTCAGATGACTTTCCGAAAGGAGTTGGATTTGATGTGGTTGTTGTTGCTGTGGCTGTGCCATTTTAAATTTTGTGTTGCTGGTTGTTTATACTCGCTTAGCTTTTCGCTAGGGTTTTATTTTTATTTTTTTTTTTTGTTTCGGGGTTTTGACCTGAGACGATAATTGTCTTTTAATGGTCTTCACTGCAGCACTGAGTTATGATTTTTTTTTTTTATAAAAAGTTCACTTCTAGTAGCGGTCACACTTTTACAGTGGGCTACCAAGTTGAAGTGTTTCACAGAGCACTGAGTTTCTGGTGGATTATAGTCTTCCAGTAACCCTTAGGTGGCTACGCAAACGAAGTTTTTTAATCACACGCGGTATTTAGGCGGATTGCAACCTTCCTGTAGCATTTAATTTAGCCACGCAAACGAAGGTTTTAGATCACACTCGGTTCTTTTGCGGATATCGATCAAAACGTTAATCGGTATCCTACCGGCTGCGCCAATAACAAGTTCGCGTTTAGTATTTATGAAAAAAATATAATTTTATTTCGAATAAACACTTAGGCGAAACCCGGAGACAATTCGCGTCGTTCCTTAATGGAGTTTGAATTAAATCTATCTTAAAGCTACAAACTGGACGCTTAGCAAACCTTTAGCTGAGTCTCATTTACTTCTGTATTGAGCGTACATAAAGCTCTCTTTTATGATTACATGATATTGGGCGCTCTCTTGAGTGGATTGCGCATGGGAACGGATCAGCCGAGAATTTGCGCTGCGTAAGCAGTTTTGACCCTTTCGTGGGAATGTTTACAAATGATCGGAGTAGGCTGACTTGTTATTGTCGCCGAATTTGGGGATAAAATGTTTATGTCTAAGCAGGCGGAATTGTCGCCGAATTGGGGATACAAATGTTTATGTCTAAGCAGGCGGATGGTTTCTGGTGAAATACATGAATGTTTGTCTTATATGCTAAGTACAATTGTCAAGTGTATGTATGTATGTGGGAGTGTTTGTGTGTGTGTATGTGTGGACAAGTGGTGCGCTATGGTACATATGCTACTATATATATATATATGGCATAAACACCCCTAACGTGGTACAGCCTGATGCACGATTTGCCTCCACGCTCCTCTGTCCTGTGCGCGACTCCGCCAGTTGGTGATACCAAGCGTCGCCAGAATTGCGTCCATCTGGTCACTCCAACGTGCGCGTGGTCTTCCTCTCCTACGTTGTCCGCCAACTACCGCATCGAAAACAGATAGAGCTGGAGTTGTTCCTTCCATACGGGCTATGTGGCCAAGCTAGCGAAGTCGCTGAATATTAATTCACTTGACTATGTCCACATCGCCATATAGCTTATACAGCTCGTCGTTTCACCTGATACGGTAGGTTCCGCCAACGCAAACAGGTCCGAAGATCTTGCGAAGAATTTTTCTCTCGAAGACACCAAGAGAAGCTGCATCTGACTGCGTCACCGTCCAGGCTTCCGCACCATATAGAAGCACTGGGATGATGAGTGCCTTGTAAAGCGTTAGCTTCGTCTTTCGAGAGAGAGCTCTGCTGTTCATTTGCCTACTGAGCCCAAAGTAACTTCTGTTGGCAAGTGTGATCCTCCGCTTGATCTCCAGGCTGACATCGTTGTTGCTGGTCACTGCAGTTCCTAGATAGACAAAGTCCTTGACCGACTCAAAGTCATAGTCTCCAGCAGTAAGATGAGAGTCAAGACGCCGCGTCTCTTGGTTACTGCACACCATAAACTTTGTTTTGCCCATATTCACTGCAAGACCAACTCTAGCCGATTCTCTTTCCATAGCTCCAAAAGCCGCCGTCACATCAGGCTTGGTACGACCAATGATGTCAATATCATCAGCGTAACCAAGGAGCTGGACACATTTCTGTCCCAGTATTGTGCCCCCTCGATGCACTTCACACTTCTTATGACACTCTCCATTAGCAGGTTGAAGAGCACACAAGATAGCGCGTCGCCTTGTCTGAGACCCCGCCTGGTACTGAAGGTTTCGGACTGGTCATTTCCTACCTTGACAGAGCTGATGGTGTTGCTCAATGTCATACTACAAAGCCGTACTAGCTTTGCAGGAATACCAAGCTCAGACATGGTGGCGTACAGGCGTCCTCGCCGTGGACTATCAAAAGCAGCTTTAAAATCGACAAACAGGTGGTAGGTTCGATTTGGTTCTCATACGCTTTCTCCAGGATCTGGCGTAGTGTGAAGATCTGGTCGACTGTGGACCGACCAGGGCGAAAGCCGCATTGATACGGTCCGATCAATGCTTCAGCATATGGCTTAAGTCGCTCACACATTACGCTCGTGAGAACTTTGTATGCGACGGGAAGAAGGCTGATGCCACGATAATTGGTGCGTTGTGTTGCATCACCCTTCTTCAGAATGGGGCAGATCATACTCAGATTCCAATCATTGGGCATGCTTTCAGCTAACCATACGTTGCAAATGAGCTGGTGCATGCTCCTTACCAAGTCATCGCCTCCAGCCTTAAACAGTTCAGCCGGTAGTCCGTCCGCTCCCGCGGCTTTATTGTTTTTAAGTCGTTTTATGGCAACTTCGACTTCCGTATGGCTAGGGAGGGGAACTTCAACACCATCCTCTCTGATTGGGGTTAGTGGATCTTCTTCATCAGGCTCTTGGTTGTCTCCAGTCAAAAGGCTTTCAAAGTGATCCCTCCATAAGCTCAGTACTGTCTCTGCATCTGTGACAAGATTTCCATCATCCCTCCTGCAGGCAAGCGATCTAGACTTATACCCTTGAGTCATGCATTTGACCCTCCGATAAAAGTCGCGGGCATCATTCCTGCTCCTGCTATTCTCTAACTTCTCACACTCAAGCCTTTCCATCTCCTGCTTCTTCCTCCTGAAAAGGCGCTTCTCATTTCTTCTCCGCGTCCTATAAATATCCACCACTGCTCGTGTGGCTCCTGCTTGCAGCGTCCGCCTGTATGCAGCGCTCTTTGCAGCAGTCGCTTCCCGACACTCCTGATCATACCATGAATTCCGTTTTGGGGGACGTTGGAATCCAAGGATTTCCACAGCAGAAGTATTAATGGCGGTAGATATGCACGTCCACATATCTGACGTATTTATAGGCGTTCGAGGGTGTTGGCCAAGTCGGCCTGAGAGTCGAGCGGAGAAGGCATCCCTGTGCTGTTGTGATTGCAGCTTTTTGATGTCAAGCTTTCTTGGCATATCTTGACGTGAGATTTTCGCGACACACAACCGTCCGCGAACCTTGGCTGCGACAAGGTAGTGGTCAGAGTCGATGTTAGGACCCCGGCACGATCTCACATCAAGTATGCTAGACGCATGCCTTGCATCGATCACAACATGATCAAGCTGGTTGCAAGTCAGACGATCAGGTGACAGCCAGGTTGCTTCGTGGATGTTGAGATGACGGTATCTTGTACTGCTAACTGTCATATTGTGCGCAGCAGCAAAACTTATAAGTCTAAGCCCGTTTGCCGAGGTAGACTCATGTAGACTGTGCTGTCCAACGGTTGCTCCAAAGATGCTTTCCCGTCCGATTTTGGCATTAAAATCTCCGAGGAGGATCTTAACGTCATGTGACGGGCAGCGGCTATACACTCGGTCAAGTTCTGTATAGAAAGCATCCTTGACGGGGTCGTCCTTCTCCTCCGTTGGTGCGTGTGCACAGATAAGGCTGATGTTAAAGAATCTGGCAGCTACTCGGATCGTCGCAAGTCTCTCATTAACAGGTGTAAACTGTGAGACTCGGTGCCGTAGCCTGGCTCCTACGACGAATCCACTACCAAACTCGCGCCTATCTGTATGACAGCTGTAGTATGTGTGACAATTCCTATTCTTCATGCATCCCTTTCCGTTCCATCGCACTTCCTGGATAGCTGTAATGCCAGCCTTCAGATTGCTCAGAGTATCCACTAGTTGTTGAGTGGCACCAGGCCTGTACAATGTGCGTACGTTCCAAGTGCATACTCTCAGATCATTGTCCTTTTTAAATTTTCCGTGGTCGTCAACGTTTTTCGAGTATCTATCCGAGGCTCCTCTTGCATTCTTCGCTGATGTGCTGTTTTCCTTGGGTGGATATCAAGTCCTACTCCAAAACCTAATTTAGGGACTAGGATCCCGCCGTGCACTTTGGTTTATAACTCAGCGGTTGCTAAGTTACAATCCAGGGAAAACCACGTGGAGGTAGTGCGTCAACTTGAAGAAAGCAGGGACAAGGATCACACTGGCGCCCACCAAGTTGAACGCAGTCAGTAGCTTTACCTTGTATACCTTCCCCCAATTTTCCCAAATACCTAGACCAAATATTATACCCCAATTCCGACCCACCCTTTTCCAACAACAACCGCACGCACCAAGATCCTTTTGATACACTACTAGACAAGACATATTTGACCAAAACCGATTTAGACCCAGTTTAGCAGGAGGACAAAATAATTATCCACCAGGAGGAAACATACCAGCTAACAACCCAGTAAAGAGAGCAAGGCCATCCGATAGCGGACAATCAAAGATGAGCATAGATTTGACTAGATATCTAGAAGACATGCATAATCCATATCAATCGCCTTATAACCCAGTATACCCTTACTACCCCGCTTGCTATCAACCTGATCCCAATTTGTATTCTTAGGATCAAAATGTCTACCCTATGCAAACTTATGATACTTCGTATCAAACTAACGATGCCCCAAACCAAGTCTATTACCCTTCAGGTCAAGTAGAAGAAGAGCAGCAACCTCTAAATGAAAATAAACATTCGGAAACAGAACAGGCAGAAAATTTTCAGTTATTAGCCCCGGATCAAATCAATACATAATTATTAAATATAACGATAAAAGTCTAAAGTGTCTTATTGACACTGGGTAAACCGTAAATATGTTTACTCGAAACATTTTTGATTTACGTAGGAAACAGACAAACCACCTAATTCATACCAGCAATGGTTCCTTCACCATAAACAGAAGTATAACCTTGCCTCCAACCGATGTTTTTCCTGCAACTCAAGACATTTTGATACATGCTTTTTCAAATGATTATGATATGCTTATTGGACGCAAATTGTTATCTGCACCAAAGGCAGTAATTGACTTTGAAACACAAACAGTAAAGACGTTTAGTAACAAATTCAAACTAATTAATTCGAATAACACTCCAGAGCCAAATCATTTTGAGGAACATCCCTCAACTCATGAAAAACCTGAATTTGAAGAAAATTTGTTTCGACTAAATTACTTAAATATAGAAGAAAAATCAAAATTGATCAATCTTTCAAAGAAATTCAAAAATATCCAATATCGAGAAGGCAACAACCTAACCAACAAAAACACACGATTAACACTACGCACAATATTCCGATTTATGCAAAGCCATATGGTTATTCACAAGCTTATGAAAACGAAGGCGAAAATAAAATTCAAGACATGCTTAAACAAAAGATAATTCGGGAAAATATTTCACCTTACTGCAGCCCCATTTGCTTTGAACCGAAAAAAATTAGACGACTCCGGACGGAAAAAAATTTCGTAAAGTAATTGATTATAGAAAACTTAACGAGATCACTGTAAACGATAGATTCCCTATACCAAACTTGGACGAAATTTTAAGTAAGCTAGGCAGATGCAATTATTTCACAACAATCGACCTAGCAAACGGCTTCTATCAAATTGAAATGGACCCTGAATCAATAGCCAAAACAGCATTTTCAACTAAGTATGGGCATTACGAATTTACTCGAATGCCATTTGCCAAAATGCACCAGCTGCTTTTCAGCGATGTATGAACAATATACTTCGCCCACTTCTTAATTAAAATTGCTTGGTATACATACTACTTCACTTGAAGAGCATTTGCAGTCTTTGCACGCAGTTTTCACGAAATTATCAGAATCCAACATAAATTACAACTAGACAAATGCGAATTCTTAAAGCAAGAACCACGTTCTTAGGCCATGTCATTACTAGAGATGGACTAAAACCTAAACCCGAAAAAATAAAAGCCATTGAAAAGTACCCAGTACCAAGTAAAGCTTAAGAGATCAAAGCCTTCCTAGGTCTTACTGGTTATTATAGGAAATTTATACCCAACTTTGCCGACATTGCTAAGCCTTTAACGAGGTGTTTGAAAGAAGACTCTAAAATAGATACTTAAAAGGTGGACTACATAGAAGTATTTGGTAAACCAGAGAATACTTTCAAATTAAATAAAAATGTAGAACAAACGGACCCTGACCCTTACAAAATAACCAATAGAAATAGGGAAACTCACTATTATAAGACCCAGTTCAAAAAACAAAAGAAAATTAACCAAATTACCATCCCACAGGCTCCTGGCTCACAGTGGTTGGTATCGATGTTATTTATTTGGATTTGTTGGGTATAATATGTTGTGGTATAGGCTACTCCAACCATGTATATTTGCTTTTCTCGGATAAACCTATACAGATGCCATCTGCATACGTCCACCATTGCTAAAGATTAACCTAACCGAAATTAATAGCATAACTGACCATTTAAGCCAAAGTATAGCTAACTACAATAATGAACCCCATATCCAGTTCCTATATAAAAAATTGCTTAGGGAACTGAACGGAATAAACTTACACCAAGAAAACAGACAGAAACGAGGACTGTTTAATATAATAAGATCAGCATACAAATACCTTTTTGGCACCTTAGATGACAATGACCGAGTAGAAATTCAGAAACACTTAGAAGCACTAGGAACAAACTCAGTAAGATTACACGAACTAAATGAGAGATGCAAAAAGTTGAAGAATTTGAAAACCACCGAATAAACATCGATACATTAGTACACGAACTTCATTTCCTGTCCCGACCACAATGGTTATCAGCTAGATCACACTAACACACTATCCTACTTCAAAAATGACAGAAAAGTATTTATTTCTGAAAACATAGAAATTGAGGAGGAATGCATTACAAATATAATTCAACTTAATAAACCAATTTGTAATTACATACATATTCAATCAACAGAAATAATTAAATACATTGAACCAAATACAATTGTGACATGGAATCTAACTGAAACTACACTGAAATAAAATTGTCAAAACTCAAATAATAATCTACAAATTAAAGGAAATAAAAATATGCAAATAAATGTAATTTAAAATTTGTATATTGGAGAATTTAAATTAAGTTAAATACTCATCAACATGTCAATGTATATATATAATATATTATAACATAGATGAAACACAACTTACTCACAAATACACTTCATCATCAGACGAAATACAAATGCGAGAGAGAACATATATATATAACCTTAACGCGACATACACTTGTCTGTTAAACATGTATACATAACCTGTAAGCATGTTATGCGATTTAGATGGTGTATCGTACGACTTGTACTTTAAGGTGATAGTGTACAAGATAGCTTCGAGATTCATGCGGATAAATACAGTCATAGGGACCCTTGTGACGGCTAGCTGATGTCGGATGGGAGGGTTCGACGACTATAAACCGAAGGATGAAGTTTAATTGACGAAAATCGCAGTGTTTTTATAAATTACAATATTATTTAGTCCCTCTGCCGTGTTGTTAAAGATATTAAGGTGCAGAAAAGTTCTGCCTTACATAAGTAATGAGAAAAGTAAAAAAAAGACACCGAAAGTGATGGCTGGTTATGATCAAAGAAACATATATTATTGTCGAGACTGCTAGATGTAATCGCAGCTCATTCTATTCCCGCCCTACCTAGATTCCATAAGATGTTGTTAAAGGAATCCCAAATTTAATGTTTATCTCATCATATATTTACACTATATTGCCTCAAGGAAAATTTCGTTTAGTTTAGGTACACATTATAAATTTAAATTTATTCATGAAAGAAAAAAATAGAAAGAGGATGTAGCTATTAAGCTGTAGAATATAAAATTAATTGCTGTTTGTTTCCATAATTCAACTAAAATCATTAACAAAATTTATCATAATTAGGCCATGGATTTTAAAAAAATTCATGGTCTACTGTGTTTGTCGGAACGAAAATGTGCGTAACAGGCAGAAGGAGGCATCTCCGACCCCATAAACTATATATATTCTGAATCAGTATCAACAGCCGAGTCGATTGAGCCATGTCTGTCTGTCCGTCCGTCTGTCTGTCTGTCTGTCTGTCCGTCTGTCTGTATGTATGAACACCTGGATCTCAGAAACTATAAGAGCTAGAGTCTTCAAATTTTCTGACAACATCCGTGTATGTTTCAGTGTTTCAAAGTTTTTTTGAAATTCCGCCACGCCCCTTCCCGCCTCTGAAAATCATTAAAAACTATTTAAGACTCACAATATACACCCAACACCCATAGTTGTACAACTCACATTACAAATATCTTGCTACGGGTGTTTTCTAAAAATTTCATTTAAATCGGACTAAAGATAAGTGAGATATGATCCGAATTTAGCTCAATTTGAACGTATACTTATGCGTATAATTAGGACCTAATTTACGCAAGCATACCGAAGTTCAAATCTAGCGTCGGGCACACAGCATTCATCAAAACTTTTTATTTGCATAAATAAAATGGTAACATAATTAGCTCAGAATGCAACTTTGCCGATCGAACGAAAAATGAGGCGGTGGTTAAGTAGTTAGAGTGGCGGACAGCTGTCCTGCGTGCGCAAGTTCGAGTCCCATGCGCGGCTAGTACAACGTTTTTTTAATTACTTTTTTTTTTTTTTTTATTCTTTTGAGCTAAAAATTTTTCAATAAAAATAGTTTTCAAATATTAAATCTCATGTTTTTATGCAATGTTTAAGCAATCAATAAGTTACGAATGTAAGAGCGGGATGCCGATACATGCATGTCTGCATTTGAACATTTAAGTTTCGGCGTCCCGCTCTAACACACATCAATTGCTGTATTCGCCAGATTTGTGCAACATTCGGCAAAGTTCATAAAGTTATACTTAAATATGTTGCATACCAAAAAAATTAAAAATTATTGTTTGTTAAGCTATTAAATTATTGAATAGAAAAGAATGAAGAAAAACAACATCATTGGTCTTCGAATCCGGCAAACACTCACTAAGCTACTGTACAACTTCTCATCAATTTATTTCCCTCTCGCTCTATCTAATGGTTATATTTCTTGTCTATTGGTTTTTGCATTTTATAAGTTCTTCTTTTGTCTGTCAATTGAATTTGTCCGTATCGTTCGAATTAAATAATCAGAATATAAAATTTATATTTTTAAATTTTTCCAAATAAAGCAAAATTTTCATTCATATAAAATAAATGATATACGGTATACAATAATAATCCATGGCCTTCTACAGTCAGCACCTGACTGTAGCGTTCGACTGGTTAAATTTTTATGTTGTTTAAGGTTTTGTTTTATGTTTGGTTAATGTTCTCTTAATTTCTAATCTTTAAACTAATTATTAACTATGTATACATTTTTATTGTAAGTCATTTTTTGGTTTTTTTTGTTTAGCTTTAGTAGTTTAAATTCATTTTATTTCCTTTTTTGTTGCTAATTTGTTTAATTATATGTGTTTTTAAAAACATGTTTAATTTTTATTTTTGTTTTTCGTTATAGTTAACTTTTTATTGTGTAATGGTCGCCTTGGCACCATTGAAAGGAATTTCAAAATTTTGTCGTTATATCGCAATTCTTTTTGGAAGCGATAAAAATATATCTTTTTTTTTTTTTTTCAAGTTTTTTCTTATTTATTGAATCTTCCCTTTTACTTAAGAGACTAACAATAAGTTTTCAAATCTTATTCTAAGCTAGCTAATTATCATTTTATGAGATGATTTGTGCTATGAGGCCTAACAAATTTAACGCTGGGCTGGTTGATCGTTGCGGTGCAGTCGACTTTGGCTGCATACTCGAAGAAGTTTTCTTGCAAGGGGATTTGGATGTGAGCCTAGTTTTTCCTTGTATTTTACTTTTCTCTCTGTTATTGTCTCAATGACAAGTTTTATTTGTAGGTCTTTGTGTATATTCTCGTTCCGAAGATACCATGGAGCTCCAGTTATGATTCTCAGAATCCTAGACTGTGCTCGCTGTACGATGTCGATGTTGCTTCTCGATGCATTGCCCCATAGCTCGGAGCCATAGGTCCATATGGGTTTAAGAACGGAGTTATACAAAAGGACTTTGTACTCCAGGCTTAGGGGAGACCGGACGTTTATAAGCCAGTGTAGATCCTTTGCTTTTAGTCTCAGGTGCGTCGTCTTGGCCTCTATGTGTTTCCGCCAGGTGAGCCGCTTGTCCAGATGAATACCTAAGTATGTTACGTCATCGGCTTGTGGGATGCGCGTGTGGTTCATAACCAAAGGCGGGCAGCTTTGTTTGTTAAGGGTAAACGTAACTTGTTTGCATTTTTGTTCGTTTACACGTATGCGCCAATCTGCAAGCCAATTCTCTACACATGTTAAATAGCGTGCTAGTTGCATCGTAGCTTTTACTGGGCATCTGGATCGACTCAGTATTGCAGTATCATCAGCGAATGTGGATATTGTTAGCTGGTAGTCTGTTGGGATGTCCGCCGTGTATAGGGTGTATAGAATTGGACCTAATACACTTCCTTGGGGCACTCCAGCTTCTATAGTACAATCGCTTGAAGTGCTTGAACTACATCTAACCGCGAACACTCTTTTGTATAAGTAGGACTTTAGAAGCTTATGTAAGTTTTGAGGCAGTAGTTTGGTTATTTTAAACATAAGTCCATCCAACCATACTCTATCGAATGCTTGTGCAACGTCTAAGAATAAAGCTGTACAATATTCACGATGCTCAAACGCAGTGCGAATTTCCGTTGTGATGCGGTTAACCTGCTCAATAGTTCCATGTTTTGCCCGAAAACCAAATTGGTGCGATGGGAGTGTGTCGTGTGATTTAAGGTGGGGACTGATTCGTAGCAGCAGTACTTTTTCAAATAACTTGGAGAGACAAGTAAGTAGGCTTATTGGCCTGTATGATGATGGCTGTGTTTTGTCTTTCCCAGGCTTAGGGATCATAACTATAACTGATTTCTTCCACTTTTGAGGAAAGTATCCAATTTTGGTAATAGCGTTGAAGAGTAGGCAGATTTGTAGAACTGCACACATTGGAAGCTCGATGATCATTTTCGGTGTTATTAAATCGAAGCCAGGCGATTTTCCAGTCTTCAGTTGCTCTCTAATGACTTTCGTTATTTCGCTTGGCCGGAATTCTATGGGATCTTGTGGTGCTAAGTCAGATGCAGTTAAGGGTGGGAGAGTAAATGAGTTAGTGGCTGGATTTGGTTGGAACACCTTTTGAGATGATCAGCGAAGACTCTTGCTCTGTCCATGTCACTACGAGACCAGTTTCCGGTAGAGTTACGGAGGGGTACGACAGTTTCTGTTGGTGCCTGCAGATTCCTGTGGGCTTTCCACAATGAGTTTTTGTGCTGGTGGGCGTGAGATTCTCGATGTAACGCAGTTGTGCGTCCGCTTCTTTTTTCTTAAGCGCTTTAGTAAGTCTGCGAGAAGCTGCTTTAAGTCTACTCTTTGCGCCAGGTGATCTATGCACCTGCCACTCCCTTCGAAGTCGTCGTTTTTCAAGCACAAGGAGTTCGATGTCTCGACTTGTCATGTTGAACCTTTTACTGCATCCGTGGGTATCTTGTGGAGTTGACGCTTTTGCAGCTGCAACGAGTGTTGATTCTAGGCTACCAGCAAACTGATCGATGTCTTGCTCGCTTTCCAATGAGCTAGAGAAGTCGGTATGTGAACAAACATATTTTTGTACCTCTCCCAGTTGGTCCTGTTGCTTGTGAGTCTATACGGCCGCTCGATGTGCTGCAGTTGGTACAAAAGATTAAAGAGCACCGGGCAGTGATCAGATGAAAGTTCTGAAAGTGCCTCAGCTGTAATCATTGATTGGGATATCCTTTTGGTGATGGCAAAGTCAATCAAGTCTGGAAGCTTTTTAGGATCTGCTGGCCAGTATGTAGGCGTACCCGGAGAAACATAATTAAGCTTGTTTTGCGGTTTAATAATTGCGTTGTATAGCTGTTTTCCTTTAGGGGTCGCTATCCGAGATCCCCAGTACATGTGCTTGGCATTCCAATCACCAGCTGCAACAAACCTTTCACCGAGCGAGTCGAAGAGTGTTGTGAATTTGTCCTCAGATATTGTGAAGCGGGGTGGGCAATAGACAGCAGCCAGAGTGAGAGCACCGTTATAGCATTGGAGGCTTATAGAGGTAGATTGTAGGCAGTCTTCTTGCCAATTACTAACAAAGTGGTGTTTGATTCGCGATCGTATTAGTATGCCAGTGCCTCCATGGGCCTTGCCATCCGGGTGATTCGTAAAGTAAAATTTGTAGCCTGGTATTTGAAAATTGTACTTTTCAGTAAGGTGAGTCTCTGAGAGTAGCATAACATCAATGTTTCTGTCGGCTAAGAACTGAGCAAGTTCTAGCTTGTGCCGCGAAACGCCATTAGCGTTCCAGGTTGCTATTATTAGGGGAATCATTATACTGTTTTAGAAGAAACGAGCATTTGAATAAGGATGTTTTGGTTCCTCATAAGCTCTTGCATAGTTGTTTGCATGAAGGCCATAAAGTCTTTCATGCTTTGCTGCATCGAAAGCATAATCGCTTCAACGCCAATTGGCTGCTGTTGCATGTTATCGTGAGTGTTTGTTTGATGAATGGGGGTGTCCGCTGCTGGTGTTTGGATCCCTGATTTTAGTGCACTTGCAAAGGAAATATTTGGCGCTGTTCGGTAGCTGGTAGACAAAGGGATGTTAGTTGTACTGGGTTCCATTGCTTTGTGAATTGTTGGTGTGGTACGATCACGAACTGAAGTCACTCGTTTGTTTAGGCGACTCTTAAGTTCCTTGTAAACAATGCATCCTCGCCAGTTGGCTGTGTGGTTTTCGCCACAGTTACTGCATAATTTAATTGAGCTGTCTTCCTTGTTCTTAGGACAGTTTGCGGTACTGTGAGCATCGCTGCAAACGACGCAGATAGATTTTAGGGTGCAGTACGCTTTGGTGTGGCCATATTCTTGGCAGTTAGTGCACTGCACAGGCTGCTTGCGCTTGTGTGGCTCTTCGACGGTTATTCTCCGGTGCAGTAGAAACTGTAGTTTATAAATAGGATGTACTTCATTTTTGCTGATTTTTTGGCTCGATGGCTCCAGTTCGACTTTGAAGAGTGGCTGCGGCTCTTTCTTCCTGTTAAGAATGTTGATCACCGTTTTTGCCTTAAAGTTTTTTCTCCTTTAGTGCCTCGATAATTTCGGATGGGGTCACTGATGATTCAATTCCTTTAATGACAACCTGCAATCCTTTGGCACTTTTTAGCTGGTAGGTATAGTAACTCTTTCCAGCTTCATCCAGGTACTTGGTCACTGATCGATGGCTAGACTCATCCGGAGTCTGCACTTTCGTTTCATGTATGTTTCCCTTGGTAAGAGGTATAACGTGGAACTTGTTTTCTCCGATGATCGTTGCTAGTTTGTTAACCAATGCACTTGAGGTTTTCTCACGTATAAATATTGGTGGCGGCTTAACCTTCTTCTGCTCCTGTTCTTTGATTGGATGCACTTCATTGTCCAGTAGTGCAAACCTATTTGAAGTTGAGTTGTCAACGTTGGTGCGATTTATTTTCGGCTGATTGCCAGCCTGTTTGTGTTGTGGGCTTAGCTTTCGCTTTATTTGAATGTAGCGATCCAGCCCTGTTTGAAACAGTTTTGTTTTTTGTTTTGGTTCTTGTCCGCTTTTGTTTTCTAGAGTCGGAGAGAGTGCACTTGCTTTGGTTGTTGTTGGTTCAGCAGAAATGTACACAGCTTTCGGTACTGAGCATAGTGTTGATGTTGTTGTTGTTGTTGCTATAGGTGCAGTTGCAGTAGATATCGAAGTTACTGTGCTGGTAGCTACAGAGCTTGACACCGTTTGCAATGAGGAGAGCGCGAGAGAGACGCTCTCAATGCGTTCGGGTTCACATCGTGCAGTCATAAGCATTGGTGAGCAAGACCGCGATCGTTTGCTTTCTGCAGGTGCTAGGTCATTGACCCGATGGTTTGTTTGGCACTCGCGGGCGTCAGACACGACGGTGAAGTATGCATTGTTTCGTTGGAGAGAGAGCCGGCGCTCGTCTTGCTCTTTTTGCCGCTGAGCGCGCAAATCGCGTTGGCTCATTTTGGAACTGTCGATTTGTTTGTTGTCTATTTAAATTAGTTTTTGTTTTAATTTAATGTTTCCACACACAACAAATATTATGGATTAGCAATTTAACATTGCTAATAGCGTCTTTTCGCTGATATTTGTAATTTATTTTGTTTTATTTATTCACTTCACTTAAATAAATCGATTTTGTACAGAGCTCGATGAAAATACGTCTTACCCCGACGCGAGTCGATAATGGATGATAATTACATCCATACAACACAATAGCAAGATCGCATCAAACTTGTTGCTTCGAACATTTTTGATGATGTTTGCTGTTGCCGTGCGTTATGTTCCCCTAGTTTCGAACCAGCATCCGCCAATTCGAGTTGCATGTCAAAGCTTTCAAGCGTATGCGTAAGGGTCATGTTCCGCTCAGATGTCGGTGCTGAATTATAGAAAAAGCTCTTTTTGCAGAGATCCTGGTCTATAAATGTTGTTGCCCTCCTCTATTTGCCCTCTTTCTGATCGGTCGAATTCTAAGGTCAACTCCACGTCGGTTTGCACTCCGTTTGCTACACGTGTCGAGTATTTATTCGTGCGTCAAAACTTCGAAAAGTCTGTGAAAAAAATAAAACTGCGTATAGTGCACGCATATGCAGTTCAATTAATTTCCGTGTCGGTGCATTTAAATGCCCAAAAAAAAAAAAAAAAAAAACTGAAGCAGAAATTACCAGACTAAAGACGTAACCTCACTCGCCACGCCCATTTTTCGGCAGAAGAAATCTGGAGACATCAGCCTTCCCGATGAGTTTTCGAGCCTAATTTTGTTGTCTTGGTGGTCAGCACAAGAAAAGGTATGCCTCCCCCTATATTTTGTTAATTTTGAAAATTTGACTAAAGTCATCATTTGCACCTAGATAACCTGGTTGACACGAGTCCCAGTTACCCAGCCTGCACCAATTGACGACTTCGTAGCCCACATTTATGCAAAGGCTTCTGCTTGGCATTGGTGTGGGTTTGCCGAATTGGAATTGGACTTTTTGAAAGGCCAATAAACTTCGCCTACAGCACGCAGCGCTGTCGCCAAGTTCTGTTCTACAGAACAGCATTGGATTTTTTCCGTTGGAGTCTGTTGCAGCAGAAACATCCACCGTTGGACCCGCTTTAAGTGGGCATCGCCTCGCTTGCATTGAGATCGAGCTTATTTTTTCCACTCCCCCTCCTTGCAGCGCTAGTGTAGCTGTGCAGCCACTAGAAAGCTTTCTAGCATTGACTTTGTTTAGTGTTAGTGTTAATTATCTTTGCTTGCACTCGGTCAGTGCAAATGTTCATTTGTATTTTTTTATATATTTTTTTTTTTTATTATATCCTGAGTGTAAAATCTATCTATCGCCGTGAACAGGGTATAATTGTGTGAAGCCAATCAGTGAAATCATAAAGCCGAAAATTTTTAAATATGATATGTGTGTGAGCATGTAAATTTGCATACATTGATTTCGATCAGATCGCAGATCAATTTTTGTAATTGTATCAAATATCAAATAATTGCCAGTCCCGTAAAGATAAAATTGCCCATAACATGAACCATTTGCAGAAATAGTGATAATAGGAACAATATAATAAAAGTGCTAAATTAACATAACAAAAAAATACACCAACACACATCTACATCTGCATCGTTGGAAGGCCTTTCATCATGAAGATTCATGTAAGTGGAAAGAACATATTATTTTATATTACTTTAATATCATTGTTCTGCAATAATCTGTTCATTTTAATTGCTTTCTTTGATTCTGCATATATACATAATTTGTACGTACGTATATATGTATACACGCATGTGCAGCGGCAAAGTTTTACCGCCGGTTCATTGCTCGTATGTACATATGTTTGTGTTTATGCTCAGCCTCTGATCATATACATGCAGGCATACATACATACCAAAGCTCGAGCTGTATATACATACTGACACTAAATTGTCTGCTTTGCAAACAAAGTGAAATCAATAATTATTTTCTCATTCCAATGCTAAATTATTTAAGCTGACCATAGATAATATTAAACCCGACTCAAATTTTCAATTATATATGCATATGTATATATGTCTATGTCGGAGTAATAGTAATAGTAGTGGTAGTAGTAGAACATCACGCATGACCTCGAATTATTTCATCATATTATGTTTTGCGTCTGTGCTCGGACACCTCGTGGTGTCCGACGTTTTTCTGCAAGTACCGTTAGAACGGTGCGACAACGCCGTGTCGCCTGTTAAATTGCACGGTGTGTCCGTCGTTTTTTCTGCAAGTACCGTTGCAGCAGTGTGACAACGCCGTGTCGTCTGTTTAACTGCACGGTGTGTCCGTCGTTTTTCGGCAAGTACCGTTGGAGCGGGGCGACAACGCCGTGTCGCCTGTTTAGTTGCACGGCGATGCGACGTTGCCGCCGAGTGTGGTTCGAAGGTTTTGTATAGGCTGTTAGAAAACGAGCAGGGCAGTTTGCTTGAGGAACCGCCTGTGAACAGTTTGAAACACGCTACGCTCTGATGGGTGACAAAGACAATTCGACATCAGAAGTGGGATCGGGTCCTATACCTTCAACAATAGATGGACCATGGCGAACAATTATGGAAATGCAAAATAAAAATTTAATTGAACTTGTGCGGGCCATACAAACAACGGCATCTGATGCGGGGCAAAGTAAAGCGGTGCAACTACCCAAATTCAACCCAGACAAGGCAGGCGCAATCGCTTCATCGTGGTGTAACACCGTTGAAATTATTTTGAAAGAAATGGCATTAAAAGGCAGCGCGCTGGTAGTGGCATTAAGCTCAGCACTAGAGGGCAGCGCTTCGCAATGGCTCTCCCAAGTGTGTTACGCTGACATGACCTGGCCCGAGTTTAAAGAACTGTTTATCCATCGCTTTGACACTATAGAAACACCAGCCGCCATGTTTCTAAATATGTTGACTAAGCGACCGACTGACGGCGAATGTCTTGCAGTCCATGCAAGCCGCATGGTAACAGAACTAACGACGAAATGGCGCCAAATGGAAACGGAAGAAATTGCTGTGTCCGTCACTCTCGCGTTGCTGGCGAATGTTGACAACCGTTTGCAGCGTTTAACTTTTACATCAAATGTTCAAACCAGAAGCGATTTACAGTCCGAATTGAAAGCGTTCACTTTTAATAAACGGAAAAATGGTTCCACGGAGCAACAAACAGAAACTTATCCTAAACGGCAAAAACAGTCATCTATCGAGTGTCATTTCTGCGGAAAATTCGGACACAAAATGATTGAATGCAGACTCAGGAATCAAAGAAATCAGTTCTCCAACAACAAAGAACGACATGACAGACACGATGGTCATCAACGCGGAAAATCAAGTGTAACTTGCTACAAGTGCGGTGAACAGGGTCACATATCTACCCAATGTGCAAAGAAGGAAGCTGATGGGAGCAAAACATTCAACCGAGAAAAGCGAGTGGAGCAGTGCAGTGTTGCAGTACCTACGGGATTTATAAATCATAGAGGCCAAATTTTCGAAATGACGTTTGATTCTGGAGCTGAATGTTCGCTGATGAAAGAAAAGCTAAGTACTAAATTTTCTGGCAAAAGATTTAATAATGTTGTTTGCTTAAAAGGCTAGGCAATAAAGGAATATGTAGTACTGTGTAGGGTTTAGGTATAGGTAAATTAGGAGTTTTAATTTTGCATTGAAGAACAAGAGAGGCATCCAAACCAAGTTGAGTCTAAAATTCAAAGGGCCTTTTGAAATAATACAGGTTCTGGAGGGTGACAGGTACAGTTTAAAGTCCTTAACCAATATAAGAAATTATAAATATGCAGATGAAGATTTGAGAAAAATGCCAGAGGGGCAAGTGCCCGTGGAGTTGAATGTGTGTGAAGAGAGCGAAAATGAAAATGTTGAAGCCACTGAAGAAAGTGAAGCACACCAATAAAGGTGGTGAAAGAATTACTGCTGGCCAAAGAAAATGGCAGAGTAACAAGATAAATAATGCAAGCACAAGTGCAAAACAAACTGATGTTTGTTTTGATCATGGCGTGTGGGGCATTGAATTTGTGATGTTGAATGAAGAAGAATAATTGATTTTGTTAAAAATTACATAATAGTAAGAATTATGTAAAGATATTGGTTAAGAAGGCTTGATACTGTTCTGTGAAATTAACTTGATAAGTTTGTAGGAATTGAAATGGAAATATTTAATCTTTTGTTTATAATAAAATTATAAAAAGACAATTGGATGGAACACGAGGTCGTGTTAGAGTCAGGATGGCCGTGTCGGAGTAATAGTAATAGTAGTAATAGAACATTACGCATGACCTCGAATTATTTCATCATACTATGTTTTGCGTCTTTGTGGACCTCGAGTTGTCCGTCGTTTTTCTGCAAGTACCGTTGCAGCGGTGCGACAACGCCGTGTCGCCTGTTTAATTGCACGGTGTGTCCGTCGTTTTTCGGCAAGTACCGTTGGAGCGGGGCGACAACGCCGTGTCGCCTGTTTAGTTGCACCGCGATGCGACGTTGCCGCCGAGTGTGGTTCGAAGGTTTCGTATAGGCTGTTAGAAAACGAGCAGGGCAGTTTGCCGTCGAGGAACCGCCTGTGAACA
>JAECXB010000553.1:0-14570 GCA_018151435.1 Zaprionus africanus
ACAGTGTTCCAAGGCTGACCCCTAAACTTGAAGGAAGACCTCTGGACTGGAAGGGACACATAATTTATACATTCATCTTCATTCACACACGCACATTCACGCTTGTGTAAACTTTATGTTGTACTGAAAGAATCAAAAGAAAAACAAAATAGAGCATAAAAATAAATAAATAAAAATATTATTATTAAAATATTCAAATAAACAAAATAAAACTTATTATTAAATACAGAACCAGTCGAACGCTACAGTCGGGTGCTGACTGTAGAAGGCCATGGATTATTATTCCGTTATTTATAATGAAAGTTCTGCTTTATTTGGAAAAATTTTAAAATATAAATTTTATATTCTTATTATTTAATTCATTTGACAGACAAAAGGAAAACACATAAACAATGCAAAAGCGAATAGACAAGAAGTATAAGCATTAGATAGAGCGAGAGGACAATAAATTAATGTGAAGTTGTACAGTAGCTTAGTGAAGTGTGTGCCGGATACAAAGACCAAAGATGTTGACAGTGCTCGGGTTCGATTCCTGCCGCGAACAATGTAATGTGTGACGAGTTTTCCTTTTTTCTTTCTTTTCTATTGAATAATTTAAACAACAACATAACAGTAGTTTTTTATATTTTTGGTACGCAACATATTTAATTAAGTAGAAAACTTTCATAAACTTTGCCGAATGTGTTAGAGCGGGACGCCGAAACATAAATGTGCAAATGCAGACATGCATGTATCGGCGTCCCGCTCTAACATTCGTAACTTATTGATTGTCTTAAATATTGCAAAAAAACATGAGATTTAATTTTTGAAAGCTATTTTTATTGATATTTAATTAAATAACTGTAGTTTTCCTTTAAGCTTATAGAATAAAAAATTAACCAAAAAAAAAGTAATTAAAATAAAAAGTTGCACCAGTCGGCCGCGCAGGGATGCGAACTCCGCCGCGAACCCCTGTCCACCACTCTAATCAATAAGCCACTGCCTCAATTGATGATGGTTCGGCAAAGTTGCATTCTGAGCTAATTCTGTTACCATTCTATGCAAATAAAAAGTTTTGTAAAATGCTGTATATCCGGCGATTCGAACTTCGGTATGATGCGTAAATGAGGTCTTAATATACGCATAAGTATACGTTCAAATTGAGTTTAATTCGGATCACATCTTGCTTATTTTTAGTCCGATTTAAATGAAATTTTCAGAAAACGCCCGTGGCAATGTATTTGTCATGTGAGATGTACAACTTTGATTGTTGGGTATATACTGTGTATATTAAATTGTTATTACTAATTTACAGAGGCCGGAAGTGGCGTGGCCGGATTTCAAAAAAACTTTGAAACACTGCAACATACACGGATGTTGTGATAAAATTTAAAGACTCTAGCTCTTATAGTTTCTGAGATCCAGGTGTTCATACAGACAGACAGACGGACAGACGGACAGACAGACAGACGGAAAGACAGACATGGCTCAATCGACTCGGCTGTTGATACTGATTCAGAATATATACAGTTTATGGGGTCGGAGATGCCTCCTTCTGCCTGTTACGCACATTTGCGTTCCGACAAACACAGTAGTCCATGAATTTTTTTTAAATCCATGGCCTAATGATATAAAAGCTGATTAAAACCAGTCGAACGCTACAGTCAGGTGCTGACTGTAGAAGGCCATGGATTATTATTCCGTTATTTATAATGAAAGTTCTGCTTTATTTGGAAAAATTTAAAAATATAAATTTTATATTCTTTTTATTTAATTCATTTGACAGACAAAAGGAAAACACATAAACAATGCAGAAGCGAATAGGCAAGAAGTATAAGCATTAGATAGAGCGAGAGGACAATAAATTAATGTGAAGTTGTACAGTAGCTTAGTGAAGTGTGTGCCGGATACAAAGACCAAAGATGTTGACAGTGCTCGGGTTCGATTCCTGCCGTGAACAATGTGTGACGAGTTTTCCTTTTTTTCTTTCTTTTCTATTGAATAATTCAAACAACAACATAACAGTAGTTTTTATATTTTTTGGTACGCAACATATTTAATTAAGTAGAAAACTTTTATAAACTTTGCCGAATGTGTTAGAGCGAGACGCCGAAACATAAATGTGCAAATGCAGACATGCATGTATTGGCGTCCCGCTCTAACATTCGTAACTTATTGATTGTCTTAAATATTGCATGCAACATAAGATATAATTTTTGAAAGCTATTTTTATTGATATTTAATTAAATAACTGTAGTTTTCCTTTAAGCTTATAATACAAAAATAACCAATAAACAAGTAATTAAAATAAAAAGGTGCACCAGTCGGCCGCGCAGGACCGCTGTCCGCTACTCAACCACTAAGCCACTGCCTGATATCCTGATGGATCGGCAAAGTTGCATTCTGAGCTAATTCTATTACCATTCTATGCAAATAAAAAGTTTTGTAAAATGCTGTGTGTCCGACGAAACGAACTTCGGTATGATGCGTAAATTAGGTCTAAATATGCGCATAAGTATACGTTCAAATTGAGTTTAATTCGGATCATATCTCACTAATTTTTAGTCCGATTTAAATGAAATTTTCAGAAAACAACCGTGAAAAGGTATTTGTCATGTGAGATGTATAACTTTGCTTGTAGGGTGTATATTGTGTATATTAAAAAGTTATTACTGATTTACAGACGCGGGAAGAGGCGTGGCCAAATTTCAAAAAAACTTTGAAACACTGCAACATACACGGATGTTGTCACAAAATTTGAAGACTCTAGCTCTTATAGTTTCTGAGATCCAGGTGTTCATACAGACGGACAGACGGACAGACAGACAGACGGACAGACAGACAGACGGAAAGACAGACATGGCCCAATCGACTCGGCTGTTGATACTGATTCAGAATATATACAGTTTATGGGGTCGGAGATGCCTCCTTCTGCCTGTTACGCACATTTGCGTTCCGACAAACACAGTAGTCCATGAATTTTTTTTAAATCCATGGCCTAATGATATAAAAGCTGATTAAAACCAGTCGAACGCTACAGTCAGGTGCTGACTGTAGAAGGCCATGGATTATTATTCCGTTATTTATAATAAAAATTCTGCTTTATTTGGAAAAATTTAAAAAATATAAATTTTATATTCTTTTTATTTAATTCATTTGACAGACAAAAAGAAAACAAATAACGCATGCAAAGCGAATAGGCAAGAAGTATAAGCATTAGATAGAGCGAGAGGGATCCAAATGACCAATTTTTTTTGTCGAGATTTCCTTTTTTTTCTTTTCTATTAAATAATTTAAGCCATCAACATAACAATAGTTTTTAAATTTTTTTGGTACGCAACATATTTAATTAAGTAGAAAACTTTTATAAACTTTGCCGAATCTTGCACAAATCTTCAGTTGCGAACTTACGCCGAATACGGCAATTGATGTGTGTTAGAGCGGGACGCCGAAACATAAATGTGCAAATGCAGACATGCATGTATCGACGTTCTCTGTAACTTAATGATCAAACTCATTAAATATTGAAAAAAAACATGAGATTAATTTTTGAAAACTATTTTTATTGATATTTAATTAGATAACTGTAGTTTTCCTTTAAGCTTATAAGAATAAAAAATAACCAAAAAAACCAGTAATCAATACTTTAGAAGGCCATGGATTATTATTCCGTTATTTATAATGAAAGTTCTGCTTTATTTGGAAAAATTTAAAAATATAAATTTTATATTCTTTTTATTTAATTCATTTGACAGACAAAAAGGAAAACACATAAACAATGCAGAAGCGAATAGACAAGAAGTATAAGCATTAGATAGAGCGAGAGGACAATAAATTAATGTGAAGTTGTACAGTAGCTTAGTGAAGTGTGTGCCGGATACAAAGACCAAAGATGTTGACAGTGCTCGGGTTCGATTCCTGCCGTGAACAATGTGTGACGAGTTTTCCTTTTTTTCTTTCTTTTCTATTGAATAATTCAAACAACAACATAACAGTAGTTTTTATATTTTTTGGTACGCAACATATTTAATTAAGTAGAAAACTTTTATAAACTTTGCCGAATGTGTTAGAGCGGGACGCCGAAACATAAATGTGCAAATGCAGACATGCATGTATCGGCGTCCCGCTCTAACATTCGTAACTTATTGATTGTCTTAAATATTGCATGCAACATAAGATATAACTTTTGAAAACTATTTTTATTGATATTTAATTAAATAACTGTAGTTTTCCTTTAAACTTATAATACAAAAATAACCAATAAACAAGTAATTAAAATAAAAAGGTGCACCAGTCGGCCGCGCATGGGATTCGAACTCACACACGCAGGACCGCTGTCCGCTACTCAACCACTAAGCCACTGCCTGATATCCTGATGGATCGGCAAAGTTGCATTCTGAGCTAATTCTATTACCATTCTATGCAAATAAAAAGTTTTGTAAAATGCTGTGTGTCCGACGAAACGAACTTCGGTATGATGCGTAAATTAGGTCTAAATATGCGCATAAGTATACGTTCAAATTGAGTTTAATTCGGATCATATCTCACTAATTTTTAGTCCGATTTAAATGAAATTTTCAGAAAACAACCGTGAAAAGGTATTTGTCATGTGAGATGTATAACTTTGGTTGTAGGGTGTATATTGTGTATATTAAAAAGTTATTACTGATTTACAGACGCGGGAAGAGGCGTGGCCAAATTTCAAAAAAACTTTGAAACACTGCAACATACACGGATGTTGTCACAAAATTTGAAGACTCTAGCTCTTATAGTTTCTGAGATCCAGGTGTTCATACAGACGGACAGACGGACAGACAGACAGACAGACAGACAGACAGACAGACGGACAGACAGACATGGCTCAATCGACTCGGCTGTTGATACTGATTCAGAATATATACAATTTATGGGGTCGGAGATGCCTCCTTCTGCCTGTTACGCACATTTGCGTTCCGACAAACACAGTAGACCATGAATTTTTTTAAAATCCATGGCCTAAAAATAATAATTAATATATAGGGGTTGCACCAGCCGGCCGCGCATGGGATACGACGAACTCGCGCACGCAGGACCGCTGTCCGCCACTTTAACCAATAAGCCACTGCCTCACTTGTTGATCGATCGACAAAGTTGCATTCTGAGCCAATTCTGTTACCATTCTATGCAAATAAAAAGTTTTGCAAAATGCTGTGTGTCCGAAGATTCGAACTTCGGTACGATGCGTTAATTAGGTCTTAATATACGCATACTTTCAAATTAAGTTTAATTCGGATCATATCTCGCTTATTTTTAGTCCGATTTTAATGAAATTTTCAGAAAACACCCGTAGCAATGTATTTGTCATGTGAGATGTACAACTTTGGTTGTTGGGTGTATACTGTGTATATTAAATTGTTATTACGGGGCGGGAAGGGGCGTGGCCGAATTTCAAAAAAACTTTGAAACACTGCAACATACACGGATGTTGTCAAAAAATTTGAAGACTCTAGCTCTTATAGTTTCTGAGATCCAGGTGTTCATACAGACGGACAGACAGACAGACGGACAGACGGACAGACAGACATGGCTCAATCGACTCGGCTGTTGCTACTGATTCAGAATATATATAGTTTATGGGGTCGGAGATGCCTCCTTCTGCCTGTTACGCACATTTGCGTTCCGACAAACACAGTAGTCCATGAATTTTTTTAAAATCCATGGCCTAAAAAGATCAAGAAGCGATACTGTCTACATACCATGACGATCCAATTCAAGGAGGTCATACAGGCATAACAAAAACGCTAGCGAAAATTAAAAGACATTATTATTGGAAAAATATGACACGTCATATAAAAGAGTACATAAATAAATGTCAAAAATGCCTGACGTCTAAAACAACGACGCATACAAAAACACCCCTTGCACTAACAGAAACACCCATTCACGCTTTTGACAGAGTGATAGTAGACACTATTGGTCCACTACCTAAATCGGAAAATGGTAATGAATATGCAGTCACTCTAATCTGTGACTTAACAAAATATTTAGTTGCCATACCTATTCCCAATAAAAATGCAAATACAGTCGCAAAAGCTATATTTGAATCTTTTATTCTGAAGTACGGTCCAATGAAGACGTTCATTACGGACATGGGAACAGAATACAAAAATAGCATAATAGCAGACTTGTGCAAATATTTAAAAATAGACAACATAACGTCTACAGCTCACCACCACCAGACATTAGGTACCGTTGAAAGAAGTCATAGAACCTTCAACGAGTACATTCGTTCATATATATCAGCAGATAAAACTGACAATACAATATTTTGTGTATTGTTTTAACACTACACCGTCCGTAACACATAATTACTGTCCATATGAACTTGTATTTGGTAAAACTAGTAACTTAGCAAAACAACTTAGTAACATAGATAGCATAGACCCTATATATAACGTAGATGACTACGCTAAAGAAGTTAAGTTTAGACTAGAGAACGCGTACAAAAGAGCACGCATATTATTAGAAAGAAATAAAATAAAACAAAAACACAATTATGATAAGAAAGTTAGCGATTTTAAACTAAATGTAGGAGATAACGTTTTAATAAAAAACGAAAAAGGTCATAAACTAGAACCAATGTATCTAGGACCATTTGAGGTAATAAGAATAGAAAAGAATAACAACATAATAATTAGAAATAAAAAGAACAATGAACAGAAAGTTCATAAGGATAGGTTAAAAATGTTTATTCCGTAATTGTTATTAGTATGGCCATGCTAAGACTTTTTGTCTTTACATTCGAATATTATTTGTAATTTAATATATTAACACAAAAAAAAAACACAACAACAAAAAAAAAACAACAACAAAAAAACAACACAAAAAAATATACCATATAAGAAAATTTATTTTTAAGAAAATCTTTCTTTTCAATTAAACATTAATCTTATAAAATAACTTCATAATATTACGTTATTTTTCAAAAGAGGGAGATGTAGTATGCATATATATTAAATATCTACTGTACCAAGAGTACTTAAAGAGAACACACTGTAATACTTTGTTGCAGTGTTTACATACATAAGCCCAAGTGGCCAAAATATGAGTCGATCGGCGCGCTCACAGAAAGTGCAAGTGTCAGCATTCTGTTACACTCGCCGACTGCTTGACCGAACATATATACATATGCATATACCCTTGCGCTCCAGCTTAAGAGAGCATAAATACATTATTATATACATAACCGTCTCTCTCCGCTGTCCAACTGAGGGCAGCGCAGCAATGAGACTTAGGCTTACTTAGAACCTAAGGAAGTATGTAAAAATCAGATTCAACTGAACGTTGGAAGCGGCACCTTCGCTGCTTCCTAAAATAAAACAACTAATAAACCAAAAATATAAAAGAATACATTTTTAACTTTACATATTGTCCTCTCGCTCTATCTTATGCTTATAATTCTTGTCTATTCGCTTTTGCATTGTTTATGTGTTTTCCTTTTGTCTGTCAAATGAATTAAATAATAAGAATATAAAATTTATGTTTTTAAATTTTTCCAAATAAAGCAGAACTTTCATTATAAATAACGGAATAATAATACATGGCCTTCTACAGTCAGCACCTGACTGTAGCGTTCGACTGGTTTTTTTCTTGGATGCACCCGGTGGAACCGGTAAGACATTTTTAATATCGTTGGTTCTTGCCAAAATACGGTCGTAACACAAAATCGCATTAGCAATAGCATCGTCAGGCATTGCGGCTACTTTACTGGATGGTGGGCGAACAGCATATTCAACATTCAAGCTGCCATTGGACATTCACAATAAGCCAGATGCAATGTGTAACATCAAAAAGAATAGTGGAGTGTTGCTGCAGTGTTGCGGAAGACTTCTACAATATAATAATTTGGGATGAGTGGACAATGGGACACAAATATTCACTTAAAGCATTAAACAGAACTATGCAAGATTTTAACAGCAATAATAAAATTTTCGGTGGTGCTATCTTACTTTTGTCTGGTGACTTCCGGCAGACCTTGCCGGTTAAACCTTCGTTTACTTTCGCGGATGAGATTAATGCATTTTTGAAACAATCATTCTTATGGCGAACTGTTGAAACACTTCGATTGACCATTAATATGCGAGTACAATTGCAAAATAATCTATCAGCACAAATATTTTCCTAACAACTACTAGATATTGGAAACGGTAAAATAGAACTGCACCCAAATACACAATGTATTTAACTACCAGACAATTTTTTGGTCATCAAAAAGATCACCGGAAACATTCTTGAAGCAACCATTTTGACTGGGAAGTTTAAAAGAAAAGTGGTCCTGCTGCCACGTATTCCGATGATACCATCAGATTCTACCATACCCTTCAAAAGGCTACAGTTTCCAATTCGTTTGGCTTTCGCCATGTCTATAAATAAATCTCAAGGTCAAACAAGGTCCATTTGTGGTATAGATTTAGAAAATCCATGTTTTTCTCATGAGCAACTATATGCTGCGTGTTCACGTGCTGGGAAACCGTCGAATCTATTTGTGTTAGCTAAGGACAGGTTAACCAAAAACATTGTGCACCGATTGGTGTTAAATTAAATTGAAAGTATTTACAATTCAAATAAATAGATATTAATGTTTAAAAGTTTAAAACTGTCTGCCTTGCCTATCTCATTCATGAGTTTAAGCGTCACATGTTATTTACTGTACTATATTATACTGTAATTTACTTATTTATTATAAAATTATATGGAAATAATTAATCTGATGCATTTTTTTTGTTCTCCTTAGATTGTTTACTATAATGTAATATAACAAAGACTTTAGCCACAGCAATGGGTGGCCGGGAAAGCTAGTATATGTACTTCATATACGATTCGCCAAACGACGACGTTGGAGGAGGCGGAGTGTTATGTGCACACGTATTACGCGATCAGCGCATAGCCGGCGTGAGAATGCTGACTATGCAATTATGCATGTTAGGCTCCAAGTGGATGCTCGTATTACACATGCACTTGGGCCGGACTGTTTATGTAAATATTGCAACAAAGTGCTAAAATGTATGAATATATATTTAATGTATGAATATATGCCTGTATAGATATGTGCATACCACAATCTTCTTGTAGGGTAGTACACCTAATAACCTTGTATAATTGGGTTGGTAAGAAATACTCTTTTAAGGTCTTTTCAATCAATTTGAATATTTCGTCGGGTGCAAAAATAGCGCATGTTTTGTAAAGTTTAAGTATCTTTTTTAAGATCTTTGTGACTCTGTCCTTATCGTACTGTTTTTCTGAAACCATTCTCCTCATTTTGTTTTTGTAAAGTAAAGTATTTAATATATCAGCGTGTTAACCGATTTTGAAAATGATTTGTTCGATTAATTCGTTGAGGGGTTTATTGGAAATAGGAATTCAACTTGAGATATTTGTAGGGGAAATTACATGGTTAGTATTAACGTCGTCAGTTACGCAGCTAAGAGCTTCTGCTACCACGTTTTGAGACCCCTTCTTGTAAATTACCTCGTAATCGTATTCAAGTACTTGTAACTTTCATCGGACAAGTTTCGAGATAGGTTCTTTAAAGTTCATAAGCAAGGTCAATGGCCTATGATCTTTAACGATTTTAAATTTCTGTCCGTACAAATAGGGTCGAAAGTGTTTTGTAGCCCAAATAATCGCTAACATTTCTTTTTCTACGGTTGAGTAATTAATTTTTGTTTCTGATAGCGATCTGCTTGCGAAGGACACAGGTTTGTCGTGGTTAAGAGTGCCCTGAGACAAGACTGCCCCAATGGCGAAATTACTAGCTTCCGTAGCCACTATGAAAGGCTTTGTAAAGTCAGGGTATTGAAGAATCGGGTCGTTGCATAGCAATGTTTTGCAAGTTTCAAATGGCTCACTGTATTTCTTATCTTTTACTACTGTGGCCTTGCCTTTCAATTGTTTTGTCAAGGGTTTAGTTATTGCTGCAAAATCTTTTATAAATTTTTATAATTACCGAGCAGGCCAAGGAAAGGATTTGTTAGCAATTAGCTTTTTTGGGTTTGGTTATATACCAGACTCGGTTACTACGTGCCCTAAATATTCGATTTCTTTCCTAAAAATTCAGATTTTTCAGGTTGAAGTTTTAAATTAGCTTTTTTAAGTCTGTCGAATACTAACTTTAAGTCTATAATATCATCGAGATAGATAAGACAGCAATTACCGTTAAGGTCTGCTAAAATGTTGTCCATCACTCTTTGGAAAGTGGCTGGGGCGTTGGAGAGTCCGAAAGGCATTCTAACAAATTCGAAATGGACTCCAATTGCCGAAAAGGCTGTTTTATTAATATCTCTTGGATCCATTTCCACTTGGTGGTATCCGCTTGCTATTTTGTCTAGTACGTCGGTAATGTTTGGCATTGGATACTTGTCTTTAATAGTTTTTTCATTAAGCTTCCTACAATCTATTACTAATCTCCATTATTATTTGCAGCATCGGGCTTCTTTGACATGAGGAAAATTGGTGCGTTCCAAGTTGAGTGACTATGTCTAATAATATCCTGATCTAAGAGTTTATTAATTTGTCTTTGTATCTCTTGTCTTTCTACCGGGCTGTATCGAAATAGTTTTGTATGTAACGTTATTTTGTCGGTAGTTTGTATTTCATTGATTACTTCCATAAAACTGAAGTTAATTCTAGCATGATAAAGTCCTCCTAAAATAAGAACATCGTCTGAAATTTTTGTAGAGTCGCACCAAAATGCGCCGGTATCGATATTTACGGGCAGTTTAACAATGTTTTTGGAAATCTCGTCTAGAATATGAAGCTCTGAACCACTGTTACTTTCTGAATACATTTTAATATTGAAATGTAGAGTTTCTAGTGTTAAGTTTGAAATATTGTATTAGCATTTGCATTAAGCTTTTGTAGGATGTCCATTCCGATTAATCAATCGAAGTGTGGATGGAATTGAAATAATATTAGTTGATAACGTGTGTTATCCAAAAATTCTTTTAACAAGGGTAATACCGTCTTTTGATGAAGGCAATGTACGTTAAGTACGGGTTCGATAGAGAAAGGATCAATCAAGTTAATTTGATCTGAATAGGAAACCAATTTAGAGTTGATGAATGATAAGATCGCTTCTGTGTTAATTAAAAACTTTAGAGGGTATCCGAATTTTATATGGAGGGGTTTTTCTTTAACTAGGTATCCTGTTTGCTTCTCGAGGCACTTCGTGGAACATTTGAGTCATCGTCTATAATATGAAGTTGAGCCGATTGAGAATTTGGATTTTCCTGTCTGCTGTGTTCGAAACTACGTTCATTCTGGTGGTCTTTCGGCATAATAGCCGGTACGTTTTTCTTTTTATGTTGACGATTGTCCTTGTCGTTAGGGGCATACTATCGATAGTCTCTTTTCTTTCCGTATTCTTTTGGTTTGTAATCGTTGGTTTGTTTGCTTGAATATCCCTTGTTGTTGTCCGTCAGTTCTACTACCCTGGCCTTTATAATCTTTTTTTCTGTTTTCTTGCTTCACCCTATTCTCTTGGAAATAAATATCCCTCTCTTTCATGGCCCACTCAAAAGCTTCCTGAAGGCTGGTAGGTCTCATAGATCTTACCGCTAGTCCAAGTGGACCTCTAATACATGTTAAAAATGTACTAAGACAGGTATTTGCAAACAATTTCTTCCTTGTTTTAATAAGTATTGTTCGCATTCTTGTATCTGTTAATTTGAACAGGATTGTTTTTATTTCGCAAACATGTACTGGATATTGACAATAGGCGAGGTTATGTAATTCGAACATAAATGTTTATTCGTTAGAACAATGCAAATTAGAGCGTCTTTGATTTCATCCCAGTTAAGGTCGGCTCCCGATGTGTGTATCGCATCGTCGGCCTTGCTTTCAAGCTTCTGTCTAATTGCTCTTAAGAGCTTCTGTCCGTAAGGGGTTTTATCAGTCCCCCTGATCAGAAGGAGAATTTCTTCCACATTATTAATGAAATCGCTGAGCTTTTTGGCGTTACTATCATAAGGAGGAAGGAAGCGAATTACGTCAGGTATCTTAAGAGACGAAACATGGACCTTGTTGTTTGCTGTTATAGCAGCCTGGTTAGGCGGAGGAGAACTTGAAGCAGAATTCATTGACGATGAAGAGGGTTTGGTTATAATTGTCTGGATTTGTTGGTCGCTTTCTTCCGTAATGTCTGGTAAGCTTGTGCTACTTTTAATCCTACTTTTAGTATTCGGCATAAGTCTTTTAACTTTCCCAATACTTGTAGTAGACATCTAACTCTTCTCTAACTAAGCTAACTTCCAACTTGCGTTGTTATTAAGATGATATAGTATTTCGGTTTTCAGAACTTATATTACATAAAGTGTAGTGTATTGTAGTGTAGTATATTAAGATTAAAATTTTCTATAATTAATTATATTAATAGCTTATGTCTGTGTATATGTGTTGAGTGTTGTTTGAATGTCTACTTCCAATCCTATATTGTTGTCAAAGTATTTCAATATCTGTTATTGATTTTAACAGTATCATTTTTCTTAATGTATATCGGTGAATGATCAATAGTTATGTATCGGTTGTTGTGCAAAAATTACTAGTTTGTTTATAACAAGTTCATCAGGTCAAGGAAAAGGGGGTACATAGCTTGCAAATTATTAATTACTTATATCGTACGCTTCAGTGACCTATTCGAACCAGTTCAAGTAGCTTCCAGCGAATCGATGAGTTGTTCGAGTTGCTTCAGTGACCTGTTCAATAACGAACCGATTCGCGTCCAGCGTTAGATACAATTCAAGCTTGTCACTGATCTTGGTATGGGGGATAATCTTTATGAATTTTCTTAGTTGACTGCCTTTATTGGCTTATGTGAAGAAATTTTTTATTTCTGCTCACTCTACCATGTTGTAAAAAAAGACGTGGTTGGCTCACGAACGAATTTACTGGTAGAGCCGTCAGATCACCAATTTAGTTTTATCGTTTGCTTCAGTGACCTCTTCGAGTTGCGTCCAGCGCATCGATGGATTGTTCGAGTGGCTTCAGTGACCTGTTCGACAACGAACCGGTTCGCGACCAGCATACGATGCAACTTGTGGTTTTCACTTAGCCATGCAGCTGATGCTGCACCAACCGTTTGCCCTTATCACAGTTCGTACGTCATACGAACAATTTGTTGGAGACGAACCAACCGCATCGAACTTGTTGTTTTGGTTGCTGCGCACTTTGTGCGATGTGTGGGTGTATGGCCTGCGCACAAGAACGATCGTAACGTTGTCTGTGTGGCACGAAGCGCCATCTTGCTGGAACCAAATGTTGTCCAAGTCCTCCTCTTCGATTTCCAGGAAGAACCAATGCGTTAACATGGCGCGGCAGCGCTCGCCATTGACCGTAACGGCGGATCCTGCCGCATTTTCGATGAAAAATGGGCCAAAAATGCCGCCGGCCACAGCAGCGATATTACTGGCAGTACGCACTTTTTTTGGTTTCTCACGCGTTGGTTTATCAATAATTGTGCCGGTTTCTCTCAATTTTTTCAAAAGAAAGCGCACATACGGAGCAAAAATTGTTAGATGGCAGACCCTGTATAAATACTTACGTTTTCTTTACGAATGTGAGTCAAACTAATGATTTGTCTTTCGGCTAAGATCAATGCTGCAGGGTTTGAATATATGGAAATAAACACGAACGAGTTCAGAATATAACCACTTTATTTTTTTACTGTCAGCTTAACACTAAATGTACAGAGTTTATGTTCGGCTCGAAGTGAGTCGTGAGAGACGAAAAAGAAGAATGCAATTATACAACGTTCATAATCATGCGCTTCAAGTTTTGTGTTACGTTACGTACCCATGCATGCGCAAGATTGTATGTTCAGCGGATTTGCTAGATCAAATTAAATGTCAGCGTTAAATGTGAAGCATATAATGCTACTTCACTCCCCTTAAAAAGGAAGCTTATACTTCTACTTTTTCTATTGGGGTTGATATATGCAATCTTGGTGATGCAGTTGGGTTTGTATCCTGTGTTTCAATGGTAATTTTGTTTTTAAGTTTTAGGATACTATTTGGTTTTACATATTTAATTATTTCATTAACTGTTGAAGGGACAAAATTGCATATTGGTTTTGTTCGTTTTATGATATTTTTAATACATTCATTGTTTATTTCTTTGTGGTTTTGATTATAGATTTTATCATGTTCCTCAAAATAAGTGTCTTTATCTACGTGGTCAAGTTGATAGCCATTACTATCGGGATAGGGTATTATGTTAAAGATATGAATGGTTTTTGTTTAGTAGGGATATGACCTATGATAAGTAGTTGGTTAGTGTTAATGTTGTTTATTTGAAGTTGCTGGGTTCAGCATAGTTTTGTAAAGGTGAGAAGGGCGGTTGAATAGTTTTTTTTCTGTTTTTTGAATTGGGTCTTAAAGTAGTGTGTTTCTCTGTTTCTAGTAGTGATTTTGTAGAGGTCCTCGTCGGTTTACTCGACGTTCTTTGTTAATTTAAAAGGGATTTCTAATTTTCATTTTTGTAATGGTCCCTTCCTGTATCTAGTGTCAACATTATATTCGGTTCTGTTCTTATTTATTTCGTTAATTTCAATTTCCTTT
>JAECXB010000056.1:0-13708 GCA_018151435.1 Zaprionus africanus
GTTCATGTTAACAAAATTAAGCAAGTTTGGTGATTTCAAAGAGCGATAAGGTCTGCTGGAAGGGGTAGTTGATAAACGGATTATACACATCGAAGAAAATAAGATTTTAAAATTAGTTTATATACACTTTGCACTATTATGACACATAATTACTTTTTGGCACAAAATTAGTTATACTCCACAAAAGACGGGTTAGAAGGTAAGCTTTTTTCTACTTTTGGACAACACGAGTAAACGCACACAAAAACCACATTAACAAACATGAACGAAATTTTTGTAATACAAATATTCTACATACCTTGGTCCTTCTTTTCTAAAATGTTTGTGAAAATTGGTTAAACCACAAACATTTTGGCAAGTCAACAAAAGTTTTCCTGCGCTTTTTAGTTTCGCACGCATGCAATGAAACAGCTGACTTAAAAGGGGCTGCCAAAATTCAGGAATGCATCAAAACAACTAAAATCTTTTGATTCATTTAAGTCGAAGTATATACTATTCAAAGTTTATTATTAAAACAGGTTTACTTTCTATGAAAAATTTGAATTTTCGTCGAAAAATCGGATTTCTGGCCCAATGTGCATAGTTTGATGCATCGGTGGTGAGGGAGAATTCTTTATTAAAAACGGGGTATCACATCTTGTGATATTAACGATTTTTTTAGTTTCCTAAATGCGCCTATGGCTTCTTGGTTGAAGCTTATTGCTTTAGTTAATGCTGATCTCTTGCTTACGTGTCCATTTTCACCTCTTAGCAGTATGTGTGAGGAGCTTAGCAAAAACCTGATAAGCCTAAAAATGATCTACGTTCTCTTATTGTCCTTGGGGTAGGAAAATTAGCTATTGCCGAGACTTTGTCAGCGTTGGTTTCAATGCTCTTATTCTTTAATAACTTTTGTGTTTGTTGTCCTATCGGATTGGAATTTGGACGTTATGTTGGTATAATAATTAGCTAAGTATAGTCTTACTCAGAATGTTGTATCTTTTATATGTCGCTCGACAATCAGCACCCAACATTTGAAATAAACTTGACCTGTCCCGAATCAACAGAAACCTTCATGCCAAATTTGGTGTCTCTAGCTTTTATAATAGCTGAGATCTGTGTGTTCATCTGGACATCCAGACATCCAGACATCCGGACAGACAGACAGACATGGCTTAATCGACTTGGCTAGTGATCCTGAGCAAGAATATATATACTTTGTGGGGTCTCCCACGCCTCCTTCTGCCATTTACATACATTTGCACAAAGTTAGTATACTCTTTTTTGACCATTTTCAATGGTCGAAGGGTATAAAAACCTTGTTCGCTTTGACTTTGTATACAGACCAGCAAGCCGTGACGTCACTGCAATGCTCATGTAGGAAAGAAAAGGAAAGAGAATGCGAGCGCGTAGCGCCATCTGTTGTTTTTCTCTTCTTTTCTATGCACACGCATTTTTTGCATTCAAACGCACACACACACATGCATACATTTGTGCTTGACCAATGAAATGATACACGCATATACACGTATTCATACACAGACGCATATAAAGGCTTACGTTACGATATTTCTATTAAGTAGAAGTATTTTACTATTATTGACTCTTTACGATTCAAAAGGTCGAAGGGTATCCCACTGTCGCGTGCCGCTCACCTGTTGCTCTTGTTTTCTTTTAAGTTTTGTTTGATTTGAATTGTTAATTTTTTAATTTTCTTTTAAGTTTTTGTTTGACTGTGAATTATCTTTAAATTTTTCTTAAAACTATCTTACAAGTTGATTATTGTTGCCATCCTTCCTGATCGTCTGGATTTGGTCAGGTTTGCTGCACCTACTGAGGCTCCAGGTGCTATACTTCCTTCGGAAGGTTCCGTGGGGACGGGCCTTGCACGGCGTTGATCTTTGTAGGCGATGAGTTGCCTTTACGGAACACGGTTATTCGCGACTTACACCTTTTGTTTTTCGTCACGACGCGAGCGAAGAGGCTTTTTCTCTTTATTCGCGAACAATTAGAGGCTTTTTGCTCTGTTATTTTATAAACCGGTCCCTGCTCGGGCGCCAGTTAATTTAATTAATTAATTTATGAAAATAAAAAAAAATTGTACAAATTTATTTGTGCAACTTTATTGATTGGATTCAAAGTTAAGACTAAATTAAAGTTCTACTCTAAGTCCCTAATCTGGCCTTTTGTGAATTAGAATTTGGTGTAGCGGTGGCAGCGATGGTGGCAGCGCTGGTGCAGCGACGGTGGCAGCGACGAATCAAAGTTTGACAACAGTTTGTCAGTTGTGCAGTCGGCTGTAATTGGTTAATTGCAGTTCTGCTGATGACTTATTAATAAATTTACCCATTTCCTGTTGTTGTCAATATTTAGTAGGAATTGCATGTGCCCGTGTGAACTGCTTGGCCATTTCCTGTTGTTGCTAATATTTAGTGGGAATTGCAGGTGCCCGTGTGAACTGTTTTGCAACTGCAGTTCAATGCTCAGTTAATATTAATTTTGTTATGATCTGGTTTACTTTAGGTTGACGCGTGCAGGAAATAATGCAGACGCTGACCTAAGCTTTTCTTTATGAGCTTTTGGTAAAGCGTGTTGTCACCTTACATAAGGGTCTCTTTTATGTTAACATGATACTTGACACAAATGTTTATGTCTAAGCAGGCAAATGGGTTCTAGGGTTCTGTTACGAACATTTTCATTCCGAAAAGCACAGTAGACCATGCATTTTTTTAAAACCATGGCCCAAATGAGAAAATTAATTTCATCACAAGTATGCAATACTACTGAGAACGAATATTACAAAGCACAATCATTAAGTCGACCAATACAAAATTCGTTCGTATCACATTTAGCGTTTTTGTTGAGAGTGTGCCGAAAAATTGACTTGTAAGACTTACATGTTCTGTATTACTGAAGCTACAGCTACTAAATTAAAGTTTTGTCTTTTTAATGCCAGGTCCAGCGACCTTACGGTTTGGTCGCCTCTCGGTCCAAAAAGGTGGTAGAATGAAACGATTAGGTTGGAAAGCTTGACTATGCGCTATTTGGTGACCTCTGGCATTGATATAGAAAATATACAAAAATTATATTAGTGTAACTTTATTCGTTGGTATGTTACACACACAGAAGAGCTTACAATATTTAAAATTAAATCAACACAATTAAGTGTGTTTGTGGGAAGTGAATTTCAATTTTGCCCAAAGCAAAATACGCTGCATACAAGGTATAGAACACAGTTTCATAGATTCAATAGTAAATACCCTGTATAAAGTGTAATTTTACTAGAACCAACGGCCAACGGAAAGTCGTTTTCAATTGGCCGACGTTCAAGTACCCCGCAGAGAGAGTAGTATAGCCTACATAAGGCTCCATTTAATGTTTACATGATTCTATGCATTCTCTTTTGTGGATTGTGCATGAAAACAGATTAGCCGAGAATAAAAATCTCCCATAAAAATCTATATTTATAAAAGAAAGTTGTGTTTGTGTTACAACTCTTATAACTCGAGAACGGCTGGACCGATTGCCATGGTTTTTGATTTGTTGAAAATAATGATTATTTATATTTTTCATGACAAAATCATCCACTTAGAATAGTCGGATAAGAAAAAAATTAAACCAGAAGGTTTCTACTGGTCTGCTTTTGGCGAATCCGAGATGATCCCAAATTTCATTGATTTCTAATTTTTCTCAAAAAGAAAGTAATTAATCGTTGAGTGAAAAAATTTCGATTACATAATAACAATTATTTGTTGAGCGTTATATTTTTTGATTAATAGAAACGCTCAGTCTCGGATTGTTCCTCTTCCAAAGAAGTTTTTAGAAAAATTTTCATGCAGACTTATAGAGTTCACCATTGGGTATCCATTTAAATTATTTTAAATCCCTTTGACTTTTATTTTGCTATAATTTTTAGTCATTGTTTTCAACAACATAATTTTAAGAATTTTTAAAAGTTGTAAATTTATAATAAATGATACGATATGGTTGTTATAATATATATATATATCGACTAGATAAGCTATGATGCAGAAATCGAACCGATATTGACCTCGAGTCAGCTAAAATGTTATTAAACAGATGATGGTCGTAAGCCACGCTTATTACAAATAACGGTAGACACGCCGGACAATGCTCTACACCAATAGAGCTTATGCAGCTTTTAACTAAGTGCAACTGCAATCAGGAATTGTCGCAGATGAAATCAATGCAGTATTAAGTCCAAACACAACAAAGAGACAAGCTTGGTTTTTTGAATTGGTTTCCACCTCGGCACCACTAGAATTTCCAACAAGTTGTAGCAGTGTGGAGATGAAACTATCTTCGATCACCAAGTAAGTCAGCGATGAATGCTGATGATCGAAGTTGGCTACTTCGTGAAACAATTGTACATTCAAGCCCGCTCCTTGTCTTTTGACAAGTGTTCTTGTTGTGTTTGGCAAAATATCGACTAGATAAGCTATGATGCAGAAATCGAACCGATATTGACCTCGAGTCAGCTAAAATGTTATTTTTAAGTGACTTTTAAAAATTATCTATTTCATTTGTGGAAGTCATTGCCTTCATACTTAGACCAGAAAAAAATATGTAATAGACCACGTTTTCTATGCCTTTGAGTTCAGAACCGAAAATCATATTGTTTTGGTCGTTACCTTGGCTGTATTTCTATTGAGTAAAATTAAGTAGTCAGTGGCTCAATAATAATTAAAATGAATTAAATTGTCTGTATCTAAATTTTTGTAAAATCTTTGTTATAAGATTTACATAAATAATACTCAACAATAATCATTAATTTTTTGTTCAACAATTTTTTCCCCCAAAAATAACATTATTTTCTTTAGGATTTTTTGAGTGATTTTTAAGCGAATAGACAAGTTGTGTAGGCATTAGACAGAGCGAAAGAGCATTAGGTATATGTATGCTTTTGTATCTGGTGCTAAAGAGTAGTGGCGGCCGTTAGAGTTGTAAAATAGCTTAGTGGACTATAAATGTCCCACACTCTAAGGAATATGTTATTGACTGTGCTCGGGGTTTTATTGCTACCGCGATCAACGTGTGAAATAGTATTTTGTTGTTGTCTATTGAATAATTTATGGCCGTCAACCGTCAGAGACAGCAAGGGGAATCAAATGTAACCACAGCGTTGGCTGAGGTACGTGCCGTCCTTGCTCCTACTGATGGAAGTGCGGCTATACTCTCCACGCGAGGGCAGCTGGAAGCAGGCCCCTAGCACGGTCATGTCTCTGCTAGGGGTGCTGACTAATTGTAGTCGGGCGAAGATCGTGAATCTATAAATCACCCCAATCCAAGGCGGAACAGCATACGCTAATGGATGCATGGCCGGGCGGTAGCCTGGTCTCTAGTATGCGGACTCTGGATACCTGTCGTCCTCCAGTTTCATTTAGACATTCCACGGCACGCGGGCTATGTCGTGGGTGACCTTCCCTTCCCGCCTACTCGTGGGACAAATTAATCGACCTTATTAACACAAAACAAGAGCAACAGTCGAACGGCACGCGACAGTAGGATACCCTTCAACCTTTTTGAAACGTAAAGAGTCAATAATTATACAATACTTCTACTTAATAGAAATATCGTAACGTTAGCCTTTATATGCGTCTGTGTATGAATACGCGAATGGTATATGCGTGTATCATTTCATTGGTCAAGCGCAAATGTATGTATGCGTGTGTGTGCGTTTGAAAGCAAAAAATGCGTGTGGATGCAAAACAAGAGAAAAACAACAGATGGCGCTACGCGCTCGCATTCTCTTTCCTTTTCTTTCCTGCATGAGCATTGCAATGACGTCACAACTTGCTGGTCTGTATACAAAATCAAAGCGAACAAGGTTTTTGCTTAATAACTTCTGTGTTTGTTGTCCGATCGGATTGAAATTGTGACGTTATGTTGATATTATAATTAGCTAAGTATAGTCTTACTCAGAATGTTGTATCTTTTATATGTCGCTCGCAAATCAGCATAAAAGATGAAATTATTCATTTGCGTGGGCGGGGGGCGTGGCACCCAACATTTGAAATAAACTTCACCTGTCCCGGATCAACAGAAACCTTCATGCCAAATTTAGTGTCTCCAGCTTTTATAATAGCTGAGATCTTTGTGTTCATTTGGACATACAGACATCCAGACATCCGGACAGACAGACAGACATGGCTTTATCGACTTGGCTAGTGATCCTGAGCAAGAATATATAAACTTTGGGTCTCAACCCTAGTACTCCGGGGGACTCGGACAGGCCACGAACTCCCTTGGACATTGAATTCGCTAGTGCTTAGTCATGCAGGAGACCGTCAAGGTGATGTCCTCCGACGCCGAAGCTGAAGGTGACCTGATCAGCTTTTCTGATGACGCTTCCGTGGCCTCTCAGAGGTCAGGCCTCATGGAAGCAGGCTCCCAAATCCAAACTCTGCGACTGGACTCGGGGAACGCCTTCGTCAAAATGAAGACCCGCGAGAAGAAGCTCTTCAAAGCTGCACTCGCAAAAGGTTCGAGCAGAGCCGAGGCTCTTGCAATCGCTACTGCGCCACCCGCGCAAACCAAGGCTAAGCGGATGCGCGGTGACAATACGCTCCCCGAACCCCAAGGGTTCTCAAAGAAGCCCAAAAAGACTCACACAAAGCCACTCTTCAGAGAAGTGGCAAGCAGAGTGAAATTGGGCTTCATTTCGGCTGACCCCACTAAACCTCTTACACCGGAGCATATGGCCACGGTGCAAGACAGCATCCTTAAGGCGATGCGGCTGCCTTTCACATCAGAAGTCGGTCCAGGTTTCGAGGGTTGTATACCCCGAAATAAATGGCCGCTCCTTGTGTGCGAGAACAACAGCACTGTCGATTGGGACAGGGAAGCTTTTGGACATATCAAGTCCATCAGCGGCTTTGATTTAAAGCTGCTGGAGGAAGCAGAGTTCCCAAGAGCTCACCTCATTAGAGGTTACTTCCACAGCGCTCAATTCACACATAGGGTATTCGTGACATTCAATAGTTTGTATAGTTTTTGTAATAGAGCATTTCCAAGTCAGTCATTAGCTGAGCATTTGTGTTAGGAAAAGCAAGTTTGAATCAGACCTAGTAGGCTGATTGGTCAAATGGTTATGAAACTTCAACTCTTATTTCAGTAGTAAGTTTTACACTGTGACTCCAACAACGTTTCTATTCAAAGCGTTTATAATATGCAGCATTTGTTACGGACTGCTTTTTGTCGATAGGGCCGTGCCGGCTAGCTCAGAAGCACTTGGGGAGGGGTTCTTCCTCCGATAGTCATCGGTATTTACACAAAAGACGCATCACTGACAAAAGGTAAACAAACCAAAAACGGATATAAAACACGCATTTTAACATATTTTATAACGCCATTAATTTATTTACAGATACAAGCTACTCTACAACACAAAGGACAACAACAACTCCATTGGTGACAGCCAAGTCACCGCGCACCTACCCAGCCATGTGATGCTCCTGCTCAGGAGTTTCAGAGCATCACCCAAGTCGACGAATCCCTTCCAGGCCAACTAAGGCCTCCCCTAGAAAAGGTAAGTTAGTGATTCATATCAAATATCTATACATTTATTTAAACTTTCCTAATCCTCCTGTTCCTATCATCTTCCTAAACAAAACCTAACACAAAACTTATACTAATGACAACAATATTTTTGAATTAATGCTAATGGGACATTTCGGGTATTATTTAAAACTAATGGGACATGTTTTGGTATTTTTCAGGTCACTCTATTTCATGGCCTGATGGAGGATTGGCCTGGATGAAAGTCGGGCCTGGACTGAGGATTGGCCTGGATGAAAAAGCTGGGCCTGCAGGCAAGATGTGGCCTGCAGGCTGCGGAGATGGCACCTCGAAAGGGCAGAATCTCGGCGGCTGCCGATGTGTGCCGCGGCTGCAGACTCGCAGATTTTCGGCGCGGGATTTGCTGCTCCTCGCAAGGAACAGACTCACCAGGCAGTTATGTACGATGGATGGTCCGTGGAAAGCTGCGTCTGCACACACACACAAGATTACAACGACAATTAGTTAATTTAAAAAAATAAAGCAATTGCAAAAACTTATCACACGCACATAAGAATAATCTTGCAGAATTTACTGCACCGACCGTTTGCTGGATATTAACTGCCGTTTGACTGACATGCAGGAGGTCGCATTGGCCTGGGCATTCGGGCATCTGCCGACGGTTCAAACGGTGCTCTCTCAAACGGGAACCACGGGTCGGCGACCGATCTGGCAGTTAACAGGGAAGGTCCCTGTTTCCGCCAGATGGTGCTGATCCGCGGCCTAGTTTGAGTTCGCACTGTTTGTCCCATTAACAGATGTTATGCGTGCAAGGGCAGCTGTGTTCATCGATATATGTCTATCGAAACTCGAAATGAACACAGCCGATTCGCAGAATGCAACAGCACCCAAGATTTCGAACGATGCAATCAATCCTGCAGAGTGACGAAGTATTGGGGCATTCTCCATGTGGCTGCGGTGGTATTTCGACCGGCACATCTCTTGGCGAGCAGTCCGACAGGCGCCAAACGCGGGGCCCACGCTCTTCACACTGGACTAAATTGAGTGTATCTCTATCGGTGAGTGTATCGTTTATTGTTGTTGTCTGATTCAACGCATCTCCCTTTCGCAGGGTCAGCAGGAGCTTTTCGTGGATAACGTTTTCTCCTCGGTGTCGGGTGACGCCCATATATCTTTTGCGTGATATACGCCAAGGCGTCGCCCTTGGAGGTCTTCAAGCAGGTACGCGTTGTTTCCAACCGCCTTCACCACTCGCGCCCGAAGGAACTTCCTCGCGAACTTCGCATTGAAGCTCTTCGAAAAGTCGCTGAGAATTTAGTTGCGCCGGTAAACTTCTTGACCGGGCGTGGCGTGAAAAGTCCTTGCTCGTTGGTCATACCGCAACTTGCTCACCTCGTATGAGTTTTTAAGTTTGTCCTGGACCCGGGCGCGGATGATAGCCATCCTGTCGTGGTGCGCCATTCCGTCCAATTCATGGTCACACAAGGACCTCAATTTTCGGGCCAACTGGTAACATTTACCGTTTAAGAAGAGATGATGGCCGAAAACCGTAAAGAACGGCGTTTCTCCCGTCACCGAATGTAGCGAGTTCCGAATAGCCAATTCTATTTCCGGCAAGTGCGCGTCCCACTCCCGGTGATCTTTCCTTATATAGCTGCGGATCGCCGATAATACGCTACGATTCACCCGCTGCGTTACTAGAAGGTGAGTACAAGGGTGTTTTTACGTGCTTTATTCCGAATTCGGTAACCATATCTTCGAATATTCTAAAGACGAATTGTTTTCCGTTATCGGAATGGATAACTTCGGGCACAGCAAACTTGAAGAACACCTCATGTATAAAAAATTCTACGAGGAGCGCTGCGGACGCCTCACGCATCGCTTTAAGGAAGGTGTACTTGGAGATGTGGTCCACGACGATGAAAATATAGGCGTTTCCTCTCCTCGACCGTGGATATTTTCCCAGGAAGTCGATGTATATTTTTTGGAAGGCCTTTCGGTGTCCACTTTCTCGCCAATTCCCACTTGCATGCGATGATTTGGTGCCTTCGTCTCCTTGCAAATCTTGCATGCGCGCACATAATCCCGGACTTGGATGGTCATTCCTGGCCAATAGTATTGCCGGCGGAGGACTTCCAGTGTCTTCGCTTGTCCTCCGTGTGCTGCTGTCGGCTCTTCGTGAGCCCGTGCGATCAACGAACCTGTCAAGGCTGAAGGAACCCACAGCTTCCACTCCGATTCTTCGGCTTCGTCGCTGAGACATGGTTGTGCGACTCGCTTGAAGAGCAACCCGTCCTCCGTCTTCAGGTCTGGCAGGCACTGCTTATTCAGCTCGGCCTCTCGTACCAATTCCTGGTACTCGTCCGCACCGAACGCCGTGGTCTCGAAACCCAGCAGATCGGTGGGAGCCATATGGACCTCATCTACACAACGGGAGAGCATATCTTCTACAACGTTGTCCGAGCCTTTGCGGTGCTCTATGGCGAAATCATAGCCCTGTAGCTGCAGTGACCACCTGGCCAGTCTACCTGAAAGGTCTTTTATGGTCATCAGCCATTTCAGACTCGCGTGGTCTGTTATTCAGGTAAAGGGCATTCCCTCGACGTACGGCCGGAATTTCCTGATCGCCATGATCGCCGCTAAACACTCCTTCTCGGTGACGGTTTAGTTCACCTGGTTTAGTTCACCAGCTTCGACACTAAATGCAAAACGCTTATTCGTTTTTTTCAGGCATTCCGTTAGTGGAGCTGCGAGTGTAGCGAAGTTTCGGATGAAACGACGGTACCATCCTGCCTTTCCCAGGAATGTTCTCACTTCCTTAATAGTTTTCGGTGTTGGGGGCGCTTTATGGCCTCTACTCTGCTGGGATCCATCTGTAGAAGGCCTCCTCCTACCACGAAGCTCAGGTATTTTAGAGTTTTAAAGCAAAAATTTGACTTTTTTAACCCTATTGTCAACCATGCTTCTTTTAGGCACTGTGCTACCCGACTGACATAGCGGAGATGTGTCTCGAAATCTGATGCAAGGATCAGCAAGTCGTCCAAGTATACGAAAACATTCATACGGATCTCCGCGGGAATGACTTTGTCCATCAGTCGTACCAGTCGTTGTGCCGCGTTGCAAAGGCCGAACGGCATGACGCGGAACTGGTATAATGGACGACCTGGTATCGTGAACGCAGTGTACTCCCTCGACTTCTCATCCAGCTCTATTTGCCAGAAGGCGAATTTCAGGTCGACGCTGGAGATATAGACTGTCTGGTCCAGCCTGGAAAGGATCCCCTCGACGCTGGGTAGCGGGTAAGCGTCCTTTTTTGTCAGTGCATTTAGTTTCCTCGCATCTAAACAAAATCTGTTCTTTCCAGGCTTTGAGACTATCGTCGTCCTGTTGCTCCACGGACTCTTACTCTCTTCCACTACTCCGAGCGCTAATATCTTGTCGACCTCCTCCTCAGTGATGGGTTGGCGTGCAGGCGACATTGGATACGGGCGGTCCTTGAAGGATTTGGCCCCCTCTATTAGCTCGATGGAGTGAATATCGAGTGTAGTCCTGCCGAGGCCATGCTGCTCGAAAGTCAAGAACTGCTCTTGCACGCATTCGAGCTGATGCTGCTGTTCCGGAGACAGTTCTCATCTCTGCTCCATATCCTGCACCTGGAGTTCCGCGGCATCTTTCCTTAGGCCCTCTGCTGCATTTCGTCCGGTAATTTCTGGTGCCAGCTCAAAACTTCGCCAAAAATCTACCCCCAGGTAAGATTGCTGCTCCAAGTAGGGGCATATGTAGAAAGTTATCAATCTTATTTTACCCGAATATTCCACAGGTATCTGCGCGCGGCCAATTATGGAGCGGTCCTCTCCTGCGGCGGTGCGTACCTTGGAAAAGTATCGTGTCATCGGCACGTTAATACTCTGCAGCAGCTCCCTGCAACCACGACCCAATAAGCTGACGGACGCTCCGGTGTCAAGCAATCCAAGGACACGCTTACCGCCTATCTTTATTTCGGCAAATGGTCTGGGGTCGTTCGCCTGGTTGCGTATGACTGCGGCTGCAACTTCCCTACGTTTGGTGCGTCGTTGCCGGAAGCGCCATCCGGCCTTTATAATTTTCAGTGATACGAGGCGCATGCCTGCCAGTTGATGTTCGCCGAATATTCGGTTCCTGGCCTCCAGGTATCTCTGCATCCGCTCCTCAAGTGGTATTATTGTACTTATCCTACTGATTGATTGATTCTTATTAACTTGTGTATTTTTTAATTTAACAGTTTCCTTATAAAGTACGGACGGGCGAGATTTATGTCCTTCTACGGGCGTGTGTCTCCCGTTCTGGCCACACCCGGGCATCCGTTTCCCGCGCAGTTCGGGCATTTTGGTGTCACCATCCCTGGCCTGCCGCATCTATAGCAAAACAGCTGGCGTGTTGCTGATTCGCAGTCGCGGAACATGTGGCCTGCCTCGCCACAATTCCAGCATACCGGCTTATCTGGAGCCCTTGGCCGCCATTTGCGCAACTCCTCCACATCCTGGATCGGCGGGTCTTCTTCGTTTTTTCACGATCGCCTCATGGACACGAGGCTTGAAGTTGGCAGGACGCGCTGGCTGATATGCATGAGGAGCTCAAACTCGACGCCCGAAACTGCGTTCTACTTCCGCTGCCTCATCTCGCAACTCATCCACGGTAAACATGTCCATTGCGTATACATAGCGTGCGACAATTTCTTTGAGACCCTTCTATATTATCTTAACCAGGTGTCTCTCCGCCATGGGCTTGCTGAGTCTCGACGCTAGCCTCCGCATATGGTGGATGTAGTCTTCCACGGTCTCTCCTGCCTGCTGTTCCCGTCATGCTCTGTTTGGTGGCTATGGAATCTGTCGATCAGAGCCTGCCGCAGTTGCGCCCAGCTGGTAACTGTGGAGTGCCTGACATGCATCCAGTACCATTCCCTTGCCCTTCCGGTAAGGAGAATGTGGAATGTGCGCAGGATTTCCGCCCATGGACACCGATACTGCCTCTGGAGGAACTCTAGCCGAAAGATAAAGTCTTCCACGGAATTGTATGCATCTTCCGCGTCGAAGGATAACCCCCACCGCTCCACTTTGGCATATGGAATCTGATGCGGCGCATTCACGTATCCGGGGTCGCCGCCAGGATAGCCTTCCGGTGGATGCTCGTTTTGCCGCCAGTGCTGTGGGTGCTCTCGGTGCCTTTCCGTGTACCTCGGCCAAGGTTCCGGGCTGCTACTGCCTCTTGCCGACTCCTTTAGCGGAATCTTGGGTGGCAGCATCGGTGCACGTCCTTCCTGTGGTGCACTGGACTTAGGAGTAACACCCTGGCGGATTCGCGCCTCCTCTCTGGGAATGCTGGGCATATCCCAGATCATATCCCGTTCTGCAGGTCCCTCTATTGTCGCCGGCGGCGCAGTCATTGGCCTAATGGTGTCGTTCACCATCTTCATCAGTTCCAGATTGCTTTGGCGCAGATGATCCTTCAATGCCTGCCCGATTTGCGCATCAATGAACTGCCGGTATGTTTGCGTTGCCGTCGCTATCGCCACATTGACTGCTGATTTTACTACGCTGTCCAAATTTTCTTTCAGGGCTTCTGGCTGTTCCCTGGAGGCCTCTGGATCTGCTACTCCTTTGCTTGTCGTTGGATTTTCTTCATGTTGGTAGCTCTGGATTTTGGTAATCCTGCTTGGAGTCCGGAGGAGTCCCCCTATTCCCACCGCCATCTGAGGACCGACTTCACCGTCTCCGTCAGAGGACCATGCCGCTTCTTGCGCCTCTGGCACTGACCCCTTTGACTGCAGGTAATGCCCACCAGCATCTCTTTCTTGACTCATATTAATGTTTTTATTTATTTTTGTACAGGGTATTGTCAAGAGAAGCAAGGCGGTTATAGTTTAGTAATAAATATGCGTGCAATGTTATAATAATGTCATGTAAATTTTCCTGTTAAATGAATTTGTAAATAATTGTGTGTGTGTTCAGGCGAGAATTTGTATTAACAATTATTAATAATTAATTGTTCCAATTAGTTTTTAAGAATATGATATATAAATATAGGGAAATGTAAATAAATATAATTAAATAAGTTTATAAATTGATAATGTATGTAGGAACGAATAAATGTATTTATATATATAAATATATATATATCTATATTAGGCAAATAAATAAATAAATATATGTAT
>JAECXB010000558.1:0-28011 GCA_018151435.1 Zaprionus africanus
AGGTCAGTGCCAAAATGTTCCTGAGTTTATCGAAGGCTTGCTTCTGAGTTTCATCAGATTCTACAGGAATAGACCTTGATCGCTGTTTGCTGACCTTGCCGTTGTCCCCTTTTAATATGTTAGAAATAGGCCTTGCTATTTGTGCAAAGCCCTTTATGAAACACCTGTAGTAGCTAGCCAGGCCTAAGAACGATCTTACCTCATACAGTGTGGAAGGCTGTTTGAACTCTTGAATGGCTCTGACTTTGTCCGGACTTGTCCGCGTGCCCTGTCGCGAGACAATAAATCCAAGAAAGTCGACGCTTTCCTTAAAAAATTGGGACTTTTCTTTCGATACTCTCATGTTAGCATCGTAAAGACACTTGAGCACCTTCTCAATGTCCCTGACGTGTTCCGCTTCATTCTTTGAGAAGACAATAACATCGTCAACGTACACGTAGCATATCTTGCCGATGTGCTCCCGTAGTACGTCATCAATGGCCCGTTGGAATATGCTTGACGCATTTTTTAGGCCGAATGGTAAACGGCAAAACTCATATTTACCACCGTTTACCGAAAATGAGGTCTTTTCACGGTCGCGTTCAGCTAGTGTGATTTGATGATACCCTGACTTTAAGTCAAGAGTAGAAAAATACCTCGCACTTCCCAAGTTTGAAAGTATCATGGCTATACTGGGCATTGGATACTTGTCAGCTATGGTCTTGGAATTTAATTTGCGGAAATCTACTACTAACCGCTTTTTTGCTTGGCCAAAGTCGTCTGTCCCTTTTTTTCCCTACAACCCAGATCGGATTGTTATATGGAGATTTTGATGCTCGAATTATTTTGTTGTGTAGGAGTTCTTTTACCTCTTCATTAACAAAATCGGTGGAGCCCGCAGGGAATGGATACATCCTGGAATATACCGGTTCATTGTCTTGGGTTCTGATTGTAGCTACTACATTTGTGTTAAACGGCAGCATCTCGTTTGGATCTGCGAAAGCTCTGATTTTTTCGTTCATCATTTTAATGAACTCATTTCTTATGGTTGGCGGTACTTCAATGTCGTCTATTTTCGTAAAGTTTACGCTGCGACATTTGTGGAATAGGATCTCTTCCGTACCTTTTGAGAAGTTTAAGGCCTTTGACGTTAAGTCGATGGTCGCACCTGCTTGTGTTAGGGTGTCTAGACCAATAATGCCGTCGAATGTTGACAGCTGTGGCAAAATGAAAAAAGGGCATTTTATGCCGAAAAATGTAAGAAAGCATTTACTTTTAATGTTGTTAAAGCCATGAGGTGATTTTACCACGAATGGAGTCTCCACAGGTATAATTGTCTGGAGTCCTTCTACCGGTCTAATGTAGTTCTTAGAGGATCCAGTGTCTATGAGGAATTTTAGTGTCTTCCCTGCTACTGTTCGCTTGACGAACGGGAGCAGGGATACTGCACTAAAAAATTAACAGCATCGCTGTCATAGCTAGCTACACTGTCTGCATCGATATGGGCTACCGCTTCGGTCGCTGTCTGTTCATCTGATTGCTCCAGGTGTTCCTCGTCGAGGTGGTTTATCCGTTGTCGGCGCTGGTCAGAGAGTCTCTGTGACCCATGCTGCCTTTTGTACTGACCCTGTTGGTATTAAGTACTCTGAGTAGCTGCCGCAGACTGTCCTGTTCCCTGCTGCCTTTGATAGTTTGTAGGCTGCCGGAATTTTGATAAGGACGGATCTACTTCCATCTTTTCTACTTGGTCTTGCTGCTTTTGGTTACCGCCCGCTTGTTGGGTATGGTTTCCCCGCGTGTAGAACGGGTTTCTTCCCTGTCCTCTCTGACTATCATGATTACCCCCAGAGCGTTTTTGAGCTTTCTCCTCTAGAGCCCTGGCGTAGTTCGCCGCGAAGTTATGCCTATCGTGATTTGATTCAATCTCTTGCGCCGTTGCAAGAGCTGAAGGTAAATCTTTCGGCTGCGCCGAGAAAAGTACGTCCGTCAGGTTCTTTTTAAGCCTGAAATGAATACACGAAGTGCATCGGCCCTGTATTTTTCGTTTAGGTATGTTGCTTGCGCTCCATCGTGTGTCATGATGGTTTTATTTGTGAGAATGGTGAGTTTTTTCTCAACCTCCTCATAAAATTGGACTACAGATGAAGCACCCTGCCTAAGCGTGGCTAATTCTTGCTCTACCAAGTGTAACGGCCGCTTGTCAGCGTAGGTGAAGTCTAAGCGACTAAGGATCGCATCAAAATTTAACACTGTGTTAAAAGAAGCCAGTGTTGCGTCCGCAGAGTCTCTGATCTTGTTCCTAATGATGAGCACCGCCTGATAGTGCCTTGAACTGCCTGCAAAACTTTCATAAATGGTATAGGCAGCTTTGCCGCCTGACGCCACGAGACGTATTGCTCCTGTGAGCCATGGAATTCCGGCAAAGATTTTACCGCATCCAGAGACTCGTCACATGCGACTCGTCTGTCAATGGTAATGGGACTGTATGACTGAACCTGAGGCACTGGAGCACCTGCAGCTTGTATCTGACTTGTAATTTCCTGCAGTCGCTGCTCAAAGTCATTTTTTTGTGCTGCTAAAGCGTTAGTCACTGCAGCAGTGATGACAGCATCTAGTTGTGCAGCGTTCATGTTCTCCATTCGTTGGTCGTTGGTTGAGGTCAGATTTAAGTTATCAAACTCTGATAGCAGTCCGTCTATTTCAAACTCGTTGTCTGAATTTGTATTAGGCGAGGTCAGTTTTTTGATATCCAACCCTGCGCATAACTCGCCAAGATCGCTGTCCGAATCGCTCATACAAATGTGTCACTGTTAACGGTTGTTATGTTAAATGCAAAAAAATTGCCAGTATTGCAATTTACTTGTGGCAAGAAGGGTAAATAATTTGGTAGGGCAAGACGTTTGTTTTATTTAAGGAAAAAACAAATTATTGCTTAGAATAAACTAAAAAGAACAGCAGGCGTCACGTTACAATGTGTGACGGCCGTGATAGTGTGGCCAAAAACCAAAGCTTGCTTAGTAAGCTAAATTTTTCGAATGCTTGTTGTTTTGTTTTTGCTTTAACTTCGCTTTCCGTCTACAGAACGAATTAAATTTAAATTAATTTTGCACACCAACCAAAATATTCACAGAGATAATTAAGTTATAAATTGCAGAATATTATTAAAAGACAGTTTACTCTTATTTAATTTTGTTCAGAATTTTAACTTTGGGCTATTATCGATATAAATAATTATTGAATGAAAATTTCACTTACAAGGTCATTGTTATCCTAGTTAAGTTAGATGGTTTAGGTGTTCTTCCTTCCTTCCTTCAGAGGGTGTTTTGATGTGAATCTTCTTTTTTTATACTTGTAGCTGACGAGCTCGTTGGTGCATTTGCACAGGGATGGGCACTGATATAAGTTTGTGCACTTTTGTTGGTGTAGGCGTTGTCTCCGTACAACACTATTTTGTTTCCACTACTGCAGGCGTTGTCTCCGTACAGTAAAACAAAAGAAATAATAGTTTCTTAGTGTTTTGTTTGCTGCTGTAGGCGTTGTCTCCGTACAGCTTTTATTTAAAAGACTGTAGTGGGTATCACCGACCTCACTACGATTTGTTTAACAAATTAACGGGACGAAATTCCTCGTTAATTTTTCACGATCACAAGTACTTTTTTGATAGATTAACGGGACGAAATTCCTCGTTAATTTTTCACGAACACAAATGTTTTGGGTCGGAGTTCGAACCGAAATTGGGCGCCAGTAAAGATAGTCTGAGTCGTGGTAGTTAAACAAACATTTAATTGAGCACTTTAAGTTTAGCAAATCAACACAATCGTGATTGATACTCGGCGTTACATTTAAAGACTGACTTATGCTAACAAAAGATTCTTATATTTAAACCCTACGTCGATGGCAGCGCCGCTCAGCGCAGCCCAGCATAATGCTTACGTTGCGCCTCGTGAACAACATCCGGCCCATACTTCACGTTATGCTGACTACGGCGTTCCCAGGCTTCTACCAGTGGACAGTGTCGGTGACCGACGAACTGCTTGAAACGCAGATTTATTGACAACTCGGTTAACGGCTGTTAACTACTCCCTCTTTTAAGACCTGGCCGTCCTCGGTCACGCCAAGATCCCTCAATACCTGGTTGACGGCGTCTGCAAACCTTTTTTGCCGGCGACGTCGCAGCCACCAAGAGACTCCAAACAGAGACGCACATAAGATTGCGCCTAGTGAACCAGCCAGTATTGGCCCAATGACAAGGTCGGTCTGCAACTCATCGATGCGCTGCAAATTTTCTTCGTTGAGTTTATGCAGGTAGGGGAGACTTAGCACGGTTTGGTGTCGTATTACTTTTATATTTGAAGCTGCTGCTAAGTCAGGGTGTTTCTTGGAGAGGCCATTGAAGTTCAAGTAGCTGGTACCGTTGATCATTGCCGTGTGTTGGAATGCTAAGAGATGTGTCCCATTTAGCTGCTGCTCTGGCTCCCCATCGAGGCTCACCACAGAGGGGCTGTCATCGATTATTATGAGACCTTCATCGACAATGGCCACAGGTGTTAGATGGCTCGGTTGAGTGTTGCAATGTGCGATGACTCCAGCATGCAATTCGCTGGCGCAAGTGGAGTTATTATCTTCCTTGCAGAACATGGCCGCAGGTGACCCATTGCATGATTTGAGGGGTCGAATGATTCCTTGGCAGTCAGCTACCGTGTCCTCGGGTACTTGCAGTGATATTCCAGCGTGTGCGACAGGGAGAATTGTAACCTTCTTACAAACATACTTAGGTTTAGGAAAATTGATTATAAAATGTATTATTTGACTACTTGCTAAAACTTTATTACTAGCTACGCTAAGTAGTTGGGCTACACTAACATCTGTGAGATTTTCATTGAAGATCGTGTTCAAGTCATTATTATCGATAATAGCTGGATTTACTATCTTTGCATTGGCTAAAGTGACCGCAATCATAACATTCTGCAATTCAAGGGTCAGCATCTTATTTCTTGCCAAAAGCGTTTCATAGAGATGAGCCGTATCGACTTCTTCTTTCTTTTTGACTTTTAAAATCTCGTTAACAGTGTTTGTAAGCGCATTTATTCTGTCCTGGACCGCTGTGTTGATTTTAATCTGTCTGTTGTTGGATTGTATTAGGTCATGTTCTGTCATTCTGGTCAGTTGCAAGTCGTCGTGGTCAGGTGTTCCTGCTATGATTTTTATGACTAAACCTAGTACATTGAGGCTTCTAGCGTGCCTGTGGTGAACGTTTAAGATTGACAAAAGAGTCGTCAAGTGTTCTGTATCTGCAATCAAAATTTTCTTCATGTGTGATTGGGGAAATAGGCCAGTCATATCCATTGTCTCTTGAACACACCGTTCGTACTCTGTCAAGTTAGTAATGTGGCTCACGTAGGTGGTCTCGTTCCAGATTATGGCTACTCTACCTATGATCAGGATATAGCTGGCATGGGTGTAGTCCGTTAGCCTTGAGTCCGTCAACGCCAACCAGGCCAGGATTGAAAAAGTATGAAGTAACCTATTGAAGTAAAATTAAGTGAGATTTTTTTCCAGATTTTATTATTTTATTGTCCTTATGGACCACCCTCCCCTTTATAAGAACGGTTGTCCCTAGATCTGCCTCAACCTTTTGCTCAGCGCAAAGTGGGGTGAGTTTATTTCCTAACCTTCTATTAGCTTTCACCAGTACCTTTTCGCCAACGTCAAAGGTTCTGTTTTGCCTAGCCGGGTTGTTTCTTTGAAGCTGTTCTTGCTGGGTTTTCAACAGTCTAAGCATTATTTCATTGCTAAGATCATATTTAGAGTGAACTACGTCAATCGGTGTCTTGTTTGTGAACGAGTGGATTGATCGGTTGTACTCAATACTAGCTAGAATGATCAATTCAACCGTGTCCTCTATTTGGCGCTGTAGTTTTAAACACCTTGCAATCTCCAGCAACGTGCTATGAAAGCGCTCCACTTGCCCATTTGACGTCAATGTCAAACTGATTCTTTAACAAAGACCGGATTGTCTCCGAATTAAAAGACGCCTCGTTGTCACAATAAATAGTTTTTACGTCAGGAAAAAGATTTACCAATTGTAAAATAGGTATTTTCGCATCTGTGATTGTTCGTGACGCAATATATTGTGATGTCAGTCACCCAAGACTTGCAGTGCCAGAACTTAGTGGACGGGAATGCTTTTACCAAATTGTCTTGTATGCGTGCCAAAATAGGCAAGTCACAGTGGATGGCATTCACAACCTCAGGTTTAACTACATCTTTTAAAGTCTCAAAGAGATTTTCATGACTATCAAAGCCTAAAATGTGCCGCGTCTTTTCACGAAAAATGAGATAGAATTGTTTCGACGGGGTGTTTGATTCTTCTAACACTATCTGATTCCTAAAACAATTCAGTGGTTTATCAGTGGCTTCAATAGTATAAGTGAGTGAAGCTTCGCTGTGCACTGTGGCCGCATCGGACTGAACCGAATTATCCAAGGCATTAATATTCTGCCTTGATAGCGCATCCGCTACATGATTGTCTTTGCCTGGTTTGTACAGAACTCTCGCGCCAGAATCTTCAATTCTTGCTTTCCAGCGTTTTATTTTAGAGTTCGGGTTTCTGTCAGAGACAGCGAAAATTAACGGCTGGTGGTCAGTGTAGATGTTAATGTCACTCTTTCCGTACAGGTAGTGACGCAAAGTGTCCAGAACCCAAACTATGGCCAAGAGTTCTCTCTCATTGGTCGCATAGTTAAATTCGCAATCTTTCAGCGTTCGGGAAATCATGGTTATGGGTCTATTATTCTGCGAGAGGACCGCCCCAATTCCACTGGAAGAGGCGTCAGTGGTTAGGTCGAATGGCAGGTTAAAGTCTGAATAGTGGAGTATAACCTCTTCCGATGCCAAAATGTTCCTGAGTTTATCGAAGGCTTGCTTCTGAGTTTCATCAAATTCTACAGGAATAGACCTTGATCGCTGTTTGCTGACCTTGCCGTTGTCCCCTTTTAATATGTTAGAAATAGGCCTTGCTATTTGTGCAAAGCCCTTTATGAAACACCTGTAGTAGCTAGCCAGGCCTAAGAACGATCTTACCTCATACAGTGTGGAAGGCTGTTTGAACTCTTGAATGGCTCTGACTTTGTCCGGACTTGTCCGCGTGCCCTGTCGCGAGACAATAAATCCAAGAAAGTCGACGCTTTCCTTAAAAAATTGGGACTTTTCTTTCGATACTCTCATGTTAGCATCGTAAAGACACTTGAGCACCTTTCTCAATGTCCCTGACGTGTTCCGCTTCATTCTTTGAGAAGACAATAACATCGTCAACGTACACGTAGCATATCTTGCCGATGTGCTCCCGTAGTACGTCATCAATGGCCCGTTGGAATATGCTTGACGCATTTTTTAGGCCGAATGGTAAACGGCAAAACTCATATTTACCACCGTTTACCGAAAATGAGGTCTTTTCACGGTCGCGTTCAGCTAGTGTGATTTGATGATACCCTGACTTTAAGTCAAGAGTAGAAAAATACCTCGCACTTCCCAAGTTTGAAAGTATCATGGCTATACTGGGCATTGGATACTTGTCAGCTATGGTCTTGGAATTTAATTTGCGGAAATCTACTACTAACCGCTTTTTTGCTTGGCCAAAGTCGTCTGTCCCTTTTTTCCCTACAACCCAGATCGGATTGTTATATGGAGATTTTGATGCTCGAATTATTTTGTTGTGTAGGAGTTCTTTTACCTCTTCATTAACAAAATCGGTGGAGCCCGCAGGGAATGGATACATCCTGGAATATACCGGTTCATTGTCTTGGGTTCTGATTGTAGCTACTACATTTGTGTTAAACGGCAGCATCTCGTTTGGATCTGCGAAAGCTCTGATTTTTTCGTTCATCATTTTAATGAACTCATTTCTTATGGTTGGCGGTACTTCAATGTCGTCTATTTTCGTAAAGTTTACGCTGCGACATTTGTGGAATAGGATCTCTTCCGTACCTTTTGAGAAGTTTAAGGCCTTTGACGTTAAGTCGATGGTCGCACCTGCTTGTGTTAGGGTGTCTAGACCAATAATGCCGTCGAATGTTGACAGCTGTGGCAAAATGAAAAAAGGGCATTTTATGCCGAAAAATGTAAGAAAGCATTTACTTTTAATGTTGTTAAAGCCATGAAGTGATTTTACCACGAATGGAGTCTCCACAGGTATAATTGTCTGGAGTCCTTCTACCGGTCTAATGTAGTTCTTAGAGGATCCAGTGTCTATGAGGAATTTTAGTGTCTTCCCTGCTACTGTTCGCTTGACGAACGCGAGCAGGGATACTGCACTAAAAAACTAACAGCATCGCTGTCATAGCTAGCTACACTGTCTGCATCGATATCGGCTACCGCTTCGGTCGCTGTCTGTTCGTAATCCTCGTCTGATTGCTCCAGGTGTTCCTCGTCGAGGTGGTTTATCCGTTGTCGGCGCTGGTCAGAGAGTCTCTGTGACCCATGCTGCCTTTTGTACTGACCCTGTTGGTATTGAGTACTCTGAGTAGCTGCCGCAGACTGTCCTGTTCCCTGCTGCCTTTGATAGTTTGTAGGCTGCCGAAATTTTGATAAGGACGGATCTACTTCCATCTTTTCTACTTGGTCTTGCTGCTTTTGGTTACCGCCCGCTTGTTGGGTATGGTTTCCCCGCGTGTAGAACGGGTTTCTTCCCTGTCCTCTCTGACTATCATGATTACCCCCAGAGCGTTTTTGAGCTTTCTCCTCTAGAGCCCTGGCGTAGTTCGCCGCGAAGTTATGCCTATCGTGATTTGATTCAATCTCTTGCGCCGTTGCAAGAGCTGAAGGTAAATCTTTCGGCTGCGCCGAGAAAAGTACGTCCGTCAGGTTCTTTTTTAAGCCTGAAATGAATACACGAAGTGCATCGGCCCTGTATTTTTCGTTTAGGTATGTTGCTTGCGCTCCATCGTGTGTCATGATGGTTTTATTTGTGAGAATGGTGAGTTTTTTCTCAACCTCCTCATAAAATTGGACTACAGATGAAGCACCCTGCCTAAGCGTGGCTAATTCTTGCTCTACCAAGTGTAACGGCCGCTTGTCAGCGTAGGTGAAGTCTAAGCGACTAAGGATCGCATCAAAATTTAACACTGTGTTAAAAGAAGCCAGTGTTGCGTCCGCAGAGTCTCTGATCTTGTTCCTAATGATGAGCACCGCCTGATAGTGCCTTGAACTGCCTGCAAAACTTTCATAAATGGTATAGGCAGCTTTGCCGCCTGACGCCACGAGACGTATTGCTCCTGTGAGCCATGGAATTCCGGCAAAGATTTTACCGCATCCAGAGACTCGTCACATGCGACTCGTCTGTCAATGGTAATGGGACTGTATGACTGAACCTGAGGCACTGGAGCACCTGCAGCTTGTATCTGACTTGTAATTTCCTGCAGTCGCTGCTCAAAGTCATTTTTTTGTGCTGCTAAAGCGTTAGTCACTGCAGCAGTGATGACAGCATCTAGTTGTGCAGCGTTCATGTTCTCCATTCGTTGGTCGTTGGTTGAGGTCAGATTTAAGTTATCAAACTCTGATAGCAGTCCGTCTATTTCAAACTCGTTGTCTGAATTTGTATTAGGCGAGGTCAGTTTTTTGATATCCAACCCTGCGCATAACTCGCCAAGATCGCTGTCCGAATCGCTCATACAAATGTGTCACTGTTAACGGTTGTTATGTTAAATGCAAAAAAATTGCCAGTATTGCAATTTACTTGTGGCAAGAAGGGTAAATAATTTGGTAGGGCAAGACGTTTGTTTTATTTAAGGAAAAAACAAATTATTGCTTAGAATAAACTAAAAAGAACAGCAGGCGTCACGTTACAATGTGTGACGGCCGTGATAGTGTGGCCAAAAACCAAAGCTTGCTTAGTAAGCTAAATTTTTCGAATGCTTGTTGTTTTGTTTTTGCTTTAACTTCGCTTTCCGTCTACAGAACGAATTAAATTTAAATTAATTTTGCACACCAACCAAAATATTCACAGAGATAATTAAGTTATAAATTGCAGAATATTATTAAAAGACAGTTTACTCTTATTTAATTTTGTTCAGAATTTTAACTTTGGGCTATTATCGATATAAATAATTATTGAATGAAAATTTCACTTACAAGGTCATTGTTATCCTAGTTAAGTTAGATGGTTTACGTGTTCTTCCTTCCTTCCTTCAGAGGGTGTTTTGATGTGAATCTTCTTTTTTTATACTCGTAGCTGACGAGCTCGTTGGTGCATTTGCACAGGGATGGGCACTGATATAAGTTTGTGCACTTTTGTTGGTGTAGGCGTTGTCTCCGTACAACACTATTTTGTTTCCACTACTGCAGGCGTTGTCTCCGTACAGTAAAACAAAAGAAATAATAGTTTCTTAGTGTTTTGTTTGCTGCTGTAGGCGTTGTCTCCGTACAGCTTTTATTTAAAAGACTGTAGTGGGTATCACCGACCTCACTACGATTTGTTTAACAAATTAACGGGACGAAATTCCTCGTTAATTTTTCACGATCACAAGTACTTTTTTGATAGATTAACGGGACGAAATTCCTCGTTAATTTTTCACGAACACAAATGTTTTGGGTCGGAGTTCGAACCGAAATTGGGCGCCAGTAAAGATAGTCTGAGTCGTGGTAGTTAAACAAACATTTAATTGAGCACTTTAAGTTTAGCAAATCAACACAATCGTGATTGATACTCGGCGTTACATTTAAAGACTGACTTATGCTAACAAAAGATTCTTATATTTAAACCCTACGTCGATGGCAGCGCCGCTCAGCGCAGCCCAGCATAATGCTTACGTTGCGCCTCGTGAACAACATCCGGCCCATACTTCACGTTATGCTGACTACGGCGTTCCCAGGCTTCTACCAGTGGACAGTGTCGGTGACCGACGAACTGCTTGAAACGCAGATTTATTGACAACTCGGTTAACGGCTGTTAACTTGTACAGTCTGTGGTAGTTATCACGTTTGATTCTACGTGGACGTATACATTGTGGGTACATGAAGATTTCTTTTACTTTTGTATGTATGAATGTGTGTACTATGTCTTGTTTGAATCACTTATTTGGCGTTATCATTTCAATTGTATAATACTTTATTACTAGCACTTGTCACTTTAAACTCACATATTTATCTTTCTTTTTACATGTTTTTTTTTCTACTTACAGGTAAGTAAGTGTAATGAGAAGAAATTCCATTCTTCTTTTTCCGGCTGCGCCAGTTACCTCTCGTTGCCTGAGCGGTGGAGCTGATGAAGAGGGTTGGAGGGGATGATTGGACCTTCCTTGAGTCCCTTTTAGTAAGTTGGAGTAAGTTTTATATTTTTTGTTCCTTTCACAATAAAAGATCAACTGCACAGTTTCGAAGTCAAGACATAAGTAAAGTTTATTTCAGATCGTTCTTAGCGGCTAACATATAAATGGGGAAATATTCTTATTGTGTCAACTCCCACGCGAATGACTCTGGTTGCAGAGTCAGCAATATTTCTTAGTCTAAACAAATGCGACCCATGTATTGATCGCTGATACATTGTATTATTTGCTGATCACTGCGTTAGGCTTATGTGATGGCATGAGGGGGTGGTGGGGGTTTTGTGGGGATGGCGGCCGATATACTGGTCATTGGTCCGTTGTGTTTTGTTGATCGTTGTGTTAGGCTTGTGTGAAGGAACGAGGGGGTTTTGAGGGGGGAATGGCAGCTGTCGGTGCTGGGTTGGTAACTCGCGCGGATACTATTGCTGAGTAAGATGTTTACGACAATTCTTTTGCATAAGGCGTTGTAACTTGAGTGGAGTTTGTATAGTGTCGTGTGAGTTTGTTACTATGTATGTATGATGTGCATACATATGTCATTATGTATGTGCATATGTCACAATATATAAATTAAATATTTATTTAATTAAGAATTCAAAAATAAAAATGTCTTTATTCATTCGGTTCAGTTCTTAGACTAAAAAATTACAAAAAGGGATTCATTATAAGAAGGCTGCTACTGCTGGGGGCCGCCGCTGTCGCTGCCGTTGTTGACGCTGCCGCTGCTGCCGCTGCCGCTGTTGTCGCTGCCGCTGCTGCCGCCGCCGCTGCTGTTGGTGCTGGTGTTGTTGCTGATGGTGTTGGGTTCCTGCAGTTGGTCGCGGCTTGGAATTTGCTGACCAAGCGCACGTGGCGGATGTTTAGGCTACAGTGGCCAGTGGTCCCACGGTTTTGGGAATGCTGACCAAGTGCGCGTTGTTTCAAGTGCGCGTTGTTTATGTAACTCTGCCTCATGAGAAGTTGCGCTTCTCGTTGTTGTGTGGCAAGAGTGTCGTTAACTCCTCCCCCTTTAAGCGCGGACGTCCTCGGTCGCGATATATAACCTCTTTTGCGTTGTGGTTGGCTTAGGGTCTTCTTTTGGGGCTGCTGTTTCTTCGTTGGTCACCTTAATGGTTACTTGGCGACTTTTCTTTCTAATTATGAATCGTGCCAGCAGTACCACCAGTAGAACTATGAGTGTTGCCGACATTGTGAGGTTCGCTGATATGCTGATGTTGTGGCTCCCATTTAGTCGTTCTAGCTCTTTTGTGTTGTTTATGTTGACCTCCTTCAACATCTGTAGAGATAATACTTCATCCACTTTTGTTTTTTCTGCCATTAGTTGCAACAGAGGTGGTGTCGCTTCGACGGGAGTCATGGTTTTAGAGATATAGATGTCATCTCCGACTCTTATAGTTGCATTTTCGAACTGTATGAGGAACGTCCCTTTCAGGTCCATATTTTCCATGTCTATTTCGATTGTTCCCACGAAGTCGTTTAGCAGGAGCGTGCCGGTGAACAGCTCTTCGTGGTTGGGTACGTGTTGGCTATTTATTACTTTACATTGGGGTATTTGATTTCTTAACAAGTGGGTGATACATTTGTCTTCGCTTAAATCTACTAAACTATTTCTATTACAAATTATTTTTTCGTTGTGGGTTTCGCATGGTTTTTTTATTCCTAAAATTTGTTGTTTGCATCTTACTATATTTTCGAATTTTATTTCGTTTATTATATCTCCTATTTTTACAGTTTTTAATAGCATTGGGATACATAGTTCTTTTGAAATTAATGGGATATTGATCATGTATAGGATATTTTTGTTGTTGGTTGCTATTTTTATTTTGGAGAATTCTAGTAATTCTTCTGGGTTTATAAACAATATATCTTCTGTTTCCAGAATGTCTGTAATTTTCTTTATTTCTACTTCTGACAGAATTAGTGAATTTATGGTGTTAGTTTTTGCCCAGTCTATTGCGTAGATTAGATTATTTAATTCTTCTTTAAAGGCGTGTATCTTATACTTTAATGTGGTGGTTTTTTGATTTTTAATTTCTGGGTTATCTTTTTCTGTTTTTATAATTGTGTTTGTTATCTGGGTGATCTGGTTTAGTCGATCATTTAATACTCTGTTTATTACAATTTGTTTGTTATTATTTTCTAGTTGTTCGTTTATTTTTTTCGTTATAATTTCGTGATCATTATGGTCCGGCGTGCCGGCCAACCATTTCCAGGCGGTGCCCAAGATTTCTATTGATCTTGTTTTCCGCTGGAACGGCCTGAGCCTTCTGAGGTTTGACTCTGCCTTTGAGAGCTCGAACGTGAGGAATGGGTATATTGGGTTGTTTGTTCCTATCTCGTTGACTTGGCTTGATAGATTATTGAATGCTGTCTCGTATTCTTCCACGTCAAACACGTGAATAATCTTGAATGTGCCATTTTGAATTGCTGCGGTGCCTGTCTTGATGGGTATCAACTGTGAATGTGAATAGTCTAGTATGGTCGTGATGCCAAAACATGTTGGCAAGAAAAGTAACCTGGAAGAATATTATGTTTTTATGTTATTTTTATGGACTACTTTTCCTGAGCGGGTTTTTATTGTTGTATTTCTATCTTCTGCAACTATTTCCTTTTTATACTTTGGCGACAACTTAGAACCTAACCTTTTATCGATCCTAACGTAAACTACGTCGCCTTCCTTGTATGATTTTATGGGCAATTTCTTTCTATTGTGGTACTGAATGGTTTCCTCTTGTTTATTTTTCAACTTTTGAACAACCTCTTTGCGTGCCGAATCTAGTGTCTGTGGGTCCGTGATTAGTCGGTGTCCGAAAAATATGTCTATTGGTTTTTCCTTGGTGGTTGAGTGGATAGATGCATTGTACTCTTGAACGGCTTTGAAGATTATTTCTTCGAATGTAGCCGCGTCAGAGTCTTTGCTTAGGCATCTCATTATTTCTGTTAAAGTCGAGTGGAATCTCTCGACTTGACCGTTACTGTTAGAGGAATAGGGTGGTGTCGTGTAGACAGATGCTTTTAGCTGTTCTTGCAGCAGAAATTTTATGTTGGCGGAGTTAAATGCTTTCTCATTGTCCATAACGATCAACTTAGGCATGCCAAAGGCTATCATTATTTCCCTTAGTGGGTGTTTCAGATCTTCTGAGGCTTTTGATTTTAGTAGTTTAATTTGGGCGTACTTGGAAAATTTGTCTATGGCCGTGAGCACCAATTGCTTTTGTGTGGTATAGATGTCTATATGGATGACCTGTCCGGGATAGGTAGGTATGGGGGTTGGTTGGATTTCTCCGTTGTTCGGGTGTCTGTCGTACTTCGATAACTTGCAAGTTTCACATGCCTTCGCTGTCGCTTCCGTTTTCTTTCGGAGGCTTGGGAAGAAGAACTTGCTTATTATCTGTAACTTGTTTTCTATTGCGTTCCTATGTGCCCTCATGTGTTCCTTCGCTACTATGTCGTCTTGTTCGTCTTCTTTAGTTATATCCTTCACCTGTTTCTGCGTATACCTGACCTTATACCCGCTGAAATGAATCGGATAGATGTTCTGTATCTTTCCCATGATTCTTTCTGCGGTAAGTAGGCCATTTACGAGTTTTGGATCTAATCGATCTTTAAGGATCTGAATTAACTCTTCTTCTGAATATTCTTTTCTCTTGACGATATGTCGATGGTAAGTGGGGAAAGGTATGGAGAATTCTTCGGACTCCTCCTCTGAGGTAAGCAATAATAACTGGTTTTTGAAGACATTAATTGGTACGTCTTCTACCGGTATCAAGTTATGTGAAGAGCTCTGATCGCTGTGAATTGTGGCTGTTGTGGAATTCACTTGCGTCCCTACTGGAATTCTAGACAGAGCGTCCGCCACTACGTTTGAGGTGCCTGGTTTGTATCTAAGCTCGTGGTTGTACTCTTCTAGGTAGCTCTTCCACCGCTTCAGTTTCGCATTGTTGTTTTTTGCATTCAGAGCGAAGGTTAGGGGTTGATGGTCAGTATATATTATCACCTTGGTTGTACCGTATAGGTACATACGCAAACTCTGAAGAGCCCATACTATCGCTAGCATTTCTTTTTCATTTGCAGCGTAGTTTTCTTCGGTCTTCGTTAGAGTGCGGGAAATAAAGGTGATGGGTCGAGAATCTTGTTCGAGGACTGCGCCAATGGCATAGTTTGATGCGTCGGTAGTTAGTTGGAATTCTTTGTTGAAGTTGGGGTAGGACAGGATGACATCTTGAGATGTTAAGGTTCGTCTTATTTTGTTAAACGCACCTAGTGCTTCCTTATCTAATTCTATTTTAGTTCTGTTAGAGATGTTTTTTGACGCACGTCCGTTCTCTCCTCTAAGTAGATTTGTGAGTGGTTTGGCTAATTTAGCGAAGTCACGGATGAATCTTCTATAATAACTGGCTAACCCCAAGAATGACCGTAATTCTCTTAGGGTTTTTGGAGCCGGGAAATTTTCGATTGCTTTTACTTTTGCAGGATTTGTCTTAACGCCATCTTTAGAAATAGTGAACCCTAGGAAATCGACTTCTTCTTTGAAGAATTCGCATTTATCTATTTGGACTTTCATGTTGGCCTTGGTTAATGTTTCGAATATGGTGCTTAAATGCGAGGCGTGTTCGGACTCGGACCGACTGAAGACTATGATGTCATCGATATACACATAGCATATTTTTCCTACATGGTCTCGTAGGATATCGTCCAACGCTCTCTGAAATATTGATGGTGAGTTCTTGAGGCCAAAAGGTAGGCGGGTGAACTCGTATTTTCCACCGTTTATTGAGAATGCCGTCTTTTCTATGTCTTTTGGTTTCAAGGGGATTTGATGGAACCCGCTTTTTAGATCTAGAACTGAGAAATATTTGTTGTCGCCCAATTGTGCGATTATTTCTCCGATCTCAGGGATAGGGTACCTATCCGAAATGGTGACAGAATTCAGTTTTCGATAATCTATGACTATCCTATACTTCTTCTCCCCAGACGCATCGGCTTTTTTGGGGACTATCCATACTGGAGCGTTGTATGGCGACCGTGAAGGTCTAACGATGCCATCTAGTAGCAATTGATTCATTTGTTTTTCAACTTCTGGTCTCAATGAAGCAGGGTATGGGTAATGTTTACTATACACCGGTAAATCCGATGAGGTTCTTATTTCTCCTTCTACCTGGGTAGTGTAAGTCAGTTTTTCGTCGGGTTCAGCGAATAACTCGACATGTTTCTTGATGATTGAGTCCATGATTTCTTTCTGTTTTTCTGTCATATGCTCGGTTCTCACTTTGATATTGTTTACCGCCTGAGTGGGCAGTTGTTTAATGTTTATCCTGTAGTCCCCGTTTATGATCAGAAGGTCATTTCTAACGTCGATGACGGCGTTGAGTCTTTTTAAAGTGTCGTTTCCTATTATACCATGGAATGTTTTGAGAGTGGGGAGCAAGAAAAATCTTATTGGAGTATGATCTTTGTTGAATAATTGAAGGAAGGTATGGTGAGTGATCTTTGTTTGACCACCCACAGAGTTTGCATAAAAAGGGTGTTCATTCAACTTAGGGTTCGTTACTAGGTTTGTTTGAATGTAGTTCTGATTGGATCCTGTATCTATTAGGAATTTAAAAGTCCTTCCGTCCTTCGTACCACAATTGATGTAAGGTAACGAAGAACTATTTAGTCTAAAAAATTGACATCGGCCACATCTACGGACACGGTAGCATATTCTGGTTCATTCTCCTCTGTTGACACGCCCGTTAACTCCGCTACCCCTTGCTGTTCGACATAGTCGTAGTAGGCTTGTTCGGACATTTCCGGTGGGTATGGCGTTTCGTACTCGGGTTCTCTGTCCGGCTCTGGCTCTCCGGTGGTAACATGAAAGTGCCTCTGGTATTTAGACACGGGACCAGTTTGGCCTTGAGGAGGGGGGCGTTTCCCAGCTAATTCGTTACCCTGTGGTCTATTCATGTAGTCGATTTGTTTTGATCGGACAGAGTGATCAACTTCCATGGGTGTTGGTTTTGGGTATGGTTTCGGTGCGGATGGTCTGGGAGGTGCTACTTGCTGTTGGCCCTGCGAGGGTAATTGCATTTGGTATGGGATATAGGAGCTTTGTGGCGGTCTATAGGGTTGGAGTGCAGTGTTTTGGTTAGCACCGGTCGGAGGCATTAGATGTTGGTATATTGCCGGTCTTGGGGTGTGATAAAATCGTGGGTCGAAGTTCCTCCATTGCGAGGAACTGGCGTTCGGTAAAGGTTTTTGAGCTACTACTCTAGTTGTTTGTCTTGGCAGTAGAGGTGGGGGTTGTTGTCTAATCTTAGGCGCAAATGAGTTTCTTTGCTCCTGATTCTCTACTAGATCACACAGGTGCAATGCGTGGCTCAGATCTTTTGGTTCTTTTATGGCCAATAGGCGTGGTAGGTCGCCATTAAGGCCTCTCACGAATGTGTCGAGTGCCTTGCCTCGGTAATTTTCTGTTAATGCTCTAACGACTTCTGGTGACTCCTCATGGGCTCCGATTTGATTCAAAATCAATGAGAGCTGATGGTAGACCGCTTGGTAATATTCGGAAATGGACATACGGCCTTGGCTTAGCGAGAACATCTGATACTCGAGAGTTTTTAAATCTCTTTTGTCAGCGTAGTGTGCCGTGAGGCACTTTGAAATGGCTTTCCAATTCATTGGCGTATTGTACGATTCTAGGACCGCGTCCGCCTCACCAACCACCTTGGTGCGTACAGCTAGGGTCATCAAATAGAATTTGTAAGACTCTTCTTGTCCTTCGTAAATAGCCATTACGCGGTCGACATTTTTTTTCCAAGAATTGAAAGTGGATCTATCTCCAGAAAACTCTTTGATGAGCTTCGTTAATTCTGGTACCCCCCCGCGTTCTTCGCCTGCTCTGGGTCCTACCAATGGAATATCCCTAAAATTTTCATGTCCGAAGTTCGGGCTGAACATTTTTTCGCCCTCTAACGTTTCTCTAATTAGACCCATGATAACGCTTTTTAGTTCGGGAGTAGTAGTAGGAGTGCTGGTCCCAGGTTGTCTATTATCAGCCGCTTGGCTGGGACCACCGGCAATGCCCAGCCCTGCCATGGCATCGGTTATCCCGCCTGGCATTCTTGAACAGAACTTGAAATATGAGGAAATGTTCGTTTTGGAATCGGACAACTACTTTGTTCTATTTGGTTTTTTTTGGGATGCACGAAATTTTACTAATTTTTTTTATTTTAAAACCTTTATTTTCCTTTTTTTTTTTTATTATTTTTTTATAGTTTTGTTGCTTGAAGACCAATGGATGGTCTCTTCCTTCTATCCTGGAGGGTCCCTTAGGATTCGCAGGATTGGAATGTGTTATACTGCGACTGCAGTCTCTTTTAATCAGTTATATTTTTCCACGGTGTTATGGGTTATATTAAATTATTCGCCTTTTTGTTTTTCTATGTTTTGGGGCAGAATGTATGTGAATTTATAGAATTTATATTACTTGTGTTAAACTTTTATGGCTTGAATTATTCGCCTTTTGTTTTACTATGTTTAGGGGAAAGTGTGTGCGAATTTATAGGATTTATATTACTTATTTTAAACTTCTATGGCTTAATATCTATTCTTCATGGATTTTGCTTTTATATATTTTTTTTTTAAGATAATTTTTTTTCGATATTGCTTAACCACTACGCTTACAGGTATATCATAATCCGGCGAATCTGCTACTCCTGGCTCCTTAGATTTGTTCCTTTTTGTCCTGCGGCGGTGCGGCGAAGCGGCGGTGCGGCAGGTGACTGGGGATCCTTGGTAGCACTTTATGTCGTAGCCGTCTGCGAACTGGTGCTACAGACGGAGTCGGCGGTAAACACAAAACGAGACCCGTGAGTTCTTTAAAAGTCAATCGCGCTCGCTCTTACGAGGTATTACGAACTCGGTACACTATGTGGCGATGGGGCACTGGTACATTAGACGCGAGGTACACTATGTGGCTTTTTTTTTTAGGCACTGGTACTACAACACGATGTCTTTTTCGGATACTCTCAGGGTCCCTGCTCGGGCGCCAATTAAATATTTATTTAATTAAGAATTCAAAAATAAAAATGTCTTTATTCATTCGGTTCAGTTCTTAGACTAAAAAATTACAAAAAGGGATTCATTATAAGAAGGCTGCTACTGCTGGGGGCCGCCGCTGTCGCTGCCGTTGTTGACGCTGCCGCTGCTGCCGCTGCCGCTGTTGTCGCTGCCGCTGCTGCCGCTGCTGCCGCCGCCGCTGCTGTTGGTGCTGGTGTTGTTGCTGATGGTGTCGGGTTCCTGCAGTTGGTCGCGGCTTGGAATTTGCTGACCAAGCGCACGTGGCGGATGTTTAGGCTACAGTGGCCAGTGGTCCCACGGTTTTGGGAATGCTGACCAAGTGCGCGTTGTTTCAAGTGCGCGTTGTTTATGTAACTCTGCCTCATGAGAAGTTGCGCTTCTCGTTGTTGTGTGGCAAGAGTGTCGTTAACTTATATAAAAAAAAAAATAACCCCAAAAAAAAAAAAATTTAAATTAAAAAAAAAATTTTTTGGGGGAAAAAAAATAAAAAGTCTTCAATCACATGTTAGTTCTGAACTAAATTCATAAATCTGTAAATATTACAATACTTTCTAAAACTTATTCCTTATCGTAATTTTCTAAAAGGTTATATACATACGAAATATTACATTTAAATAGAATGTTAGAGATTCATTAATTCTCAAATCAGATCTAGATTGAATACGAGGGTCGTTTGATAAGTCCGTGACTTTTTGTATTTGCCGCGCACCTGCTCTAAATACAACACTGCTCCTGTCAGCAGTTATCGATTAACAGCTGACTGTAAAATTTTGGAAAGCTGCGTTTTTGGTTTGCGTTTTATAGGCATTGAAAGCAGACGATCTCGTGAATTTTAACGAAAATGGAGATCGAGATCGTCTGCTTTCAATGCCTATAAAACGCAAACCAAAAAACGCAGCTTTCTCAAATTTTACAGTCAGCTGTTAATCGATAACTGCTGACAGGAGCAGTGTTGTATTTAGAGCAGGTGCGCGGCAAATACAAAAAGTCACGGACTTATCAAACGACCCTCGTACCAAATGTCATTGAACAACAAAATGAACCAAAATAGTTTAATAAACAACAATGTTATCTTTTTCACCATGAATTAAATGTCGATTAAAATTGAGGTAATTTGAGGAGGTAAACACACGGCCGGTTATGGGTGGACGAGGTGTCCACATGGTAGGGTGGGTATAGAAGGGGGCCATCTTAAACAGGTCCTCCGAAAGGGGTATAGTCTTGTCTTTCGTTTTCTAACATTATGCAGTTGATTCCTCGATAAGTCTATCTGTGTCTACGATTTTATTCAATGTGACGCGTCTGACTCAATATTACAAGGGCAAGCTGGACACCATCATAGTAGACAGAGAGTAATATTGTGGCAGCACTGACCGCGTTAACGTTACAGATTCGTAAATAAAATTGTTAAGGAAAAGACAATTTGTTTCTTTTTTGCACAGGCATTTATTTTAATTGAAGGAGATTAATATTGTTAACATTTAAAATATTATTTGGCTCAAGTCGGCATTTTTCATCACTTTCTCGAGCGTATCGCCGCTATTTCACGTTCGATGTTCGCCTTGAGTTGAGTCAAAGTCCTTGGCTTGTTGATGTACACTTTAGATTTCGAAAATTCCCACAAATAAAAGTCGGGTGGCGTCAGATCGGGCGAACCAGAAGTTACACATTTGCTTTCTACGCACAATTGGCATCAAAAAATCGATATTCATGGCTACATATCGGTCGCCATTGATAATCGAAGTGGCTTCGATTGATCGTCCAGGAGGAGTGTAGTTATCCATGGTTAATGACTACTTGAAATGAAGAATCAGATGTGGTAAAAAGTTTGTCGATTTGACAATGTATGTCAAAGTTATTACGAGTTTACGTGGGTCACATTTGGATGGCCCACCCTGTATGTTCGGTCAAGCGGTCGGTGAGTGTAACAGAATGCTGACACTTGCACTGTGAGCGCGCCGATCGACTCATATTTCGACCACTTGGGTTTAAGACCGGGGTTCTGTTTATTTAAACACTGCAACAAAGTATTACAGTGTGTTCACTTTAAGTACTCTTGGTACAGTACATATTCAATATATATACATACTACAGGTTTGCTCAAATGTGAATCAGATATGTTTTATTAAAAATTGTTGAAAACCAGTGGCTGGTTTTACCCTTCTACCTTGGAGGGTCCCTTAGTTGGGATTCTCAAAATTAGGTTTTGTAGTAATGCTTTATTTATTTGCAACGCAGTGGTTTTTGTTTAGTTTATCGCTTTACGCATACGTATTCTTATTTTGTTCAATTTTTTAAACACTTTCACTTCTTTAACTTATCACTATATTTTACTTTGTATTCTTTGTGCTTAACTTTCTTATTGCTTTTTTCTTTTTAGGTAATTATTTCACTTATTGTCTAACTTACATATCCTGGTGCGGCTACTCCTCCTGGCGGTCCGGATGTTGTACTTTTTACTAAGTTACTCGGGATCCTGCAACTAACACGCGTCGAGGATGTTCTGCAGTCGGACCTCATTCAAAGTGTGAAAAGTAATATTGTGAAAGAAAAGGAAAATGTCTGGACGTGGTAAAGGCGGAAAAGTGAAAGGCAAGGCAAAGTCGCGTTATAACCGCGCTGGTCTGCAGTTCCCCGTTGGTCGTATTCACCGTTTACTTCGCAACGGAAATTATGCCGAGCGTGTTGGTGCCGGTGCTCCTGTGTATTTGGTTGCTGTTATGGAATATTTGGCTCCTGAAGTGTTTGAATTGGCTGGAAACACTGCTCGTTATAGTTCTTTTACCCAAAAAGACTGAAAAGAAGGCTTAAAATCGCAAATTGAATATCGTGTACCTAAACAAAACTCTTCAAGTAGTCCGCCTATAAGTTGATTTCGGTAAATCCGCGTACCGAAAAGTGCAACAAGAATTTGAGACTGATGAAGTCGTACCGTAACCGTTCTTTTAGTACTAATCTGACTTAACGATATTTCCTCACATAAAGTATTTGGGATTAAGTGAGTCGTACTGTAACTGTGGTGTTGGTACTTATCTGACTTAACGAAATTTCCTCTCATCAGGTCCCTGCTCGGGCGCCAGTTAATAATTTCCTTGTTAAAATTAAAACGAGTTTGATTTATACGGATTCAAATCGAATACTGTAAATGAAAGACAAAAGTAAGCCCAAAGATAGCTGTGGTTGTCTGGCAGCGGCGTCGGCAGAACGTTGGCGTTGTCGCTGGCAGCGGGATCGGCAGCTAGGCGAAGTAGCGATGTTATTGTTTGAACTTGATTGAACTGGATCAAACTGCGATCTCTGCAATTTCGGCGTTGCTGGGAATTCGTCGCGGCAGATGTTTATAATATTGCTGTTTACTGCTTTGAACCCTTGTTTTCGTAGGAATACTTTGTTGCACAATTCTTGCAAGCTAAGTATCAAGAGTTCATAGTGTCGTTGGCGAGTGGAGTAACAAAAGTTTCGGTTGTTAACTTACATAAGCCAGCGTTTGTAGGAGTACCGGGCCTTGAACGGCAGATCGGCATTCTTGCCTGATCGTATTTCGTTTCTCATAAACATTGCAACAAAGTGTCACAATGTGCACCAATTGTATTTAAGGCAAGTTTAGCTTGCCTCGGGGATGTTCGGCTCTCATTGCCGAATAGCTCACCTAGATATAAGTGTTAACATTCTGTAGGTTTTGCAAGAGAAGATCGCCAAGAAAAAATTCGATTGGATTCAGCTTCACGTTATAGTTTGGTTTATTCAAGATTCATAGAGTTTGACTTAATTAGGATACAATTGGTGTTCGGCTTGCATCTGGTTTGTGGTGTCGAAAAAGACTGAAGACTCGGGCTGGTCCTGGTTCTCACCAGAGCTACGGCTCCAGAGTCTTGGGCAGCGTTCGCGGCTGGCGCAGGGTGAGGGGCGACCCCGCATAGCAGTTGGGTAAGTGGCCGAAATACGAGTCATGCTAATTCGGCGGTCGCTTATCCAACGCCCGGCGTCTCCGCTGCACCATAACAACAAGCGTCGTTTGCAGACACAGCATTTGTCGGCAGCGTGATCGCAACAACAAGTGTCTTTTTCAGGCGGAGCAGTTAGCGCGATTGTAACTAATTGTCGGGTGCCAAAACCACCCCCGGGGAAGAAACCGGGGGGGAGGGGGGAGAGAAAAAGAACAAAAAAAGGGGGAGGGCCCCCCCCCAAACCTACCAAAAAAAAAAAAAAAACCTCGTGTTGAAAAAAAAAAAGGCCCAAAAACCACCCCCAAAAATACCCCACAAAAAAAAAAGAGATTTTTTTTATTATTGGGGGGGTTTTTTATTATTTTGATAAAAAAAAAAAAAAAAAAAAAAATATAAAAAAATTTCCCTTTAAAATATAAAAAATAAATATATATATATGGCATAAACACCCCTAACGGGGTACAGCCTGATGCACGATTTGCCTCCACGCTCCTCTGTCCTGTGCGCGACTCCGCCAGTTGGTGATCCCAAGCGTCGCCAGAATTGCGTCCATCTGGTCACTCCAACGTGCGCGTGGTCTTCCTCTCCTACGTTGTCCGCCAACTACCGCATCGAAAACGGATCGAGCTGGAGTTGTTCCTTCCATACGGGCTATGTGGCCAAGCCAGCGAAGTCGCTGAATATTAATTCGCTTGACTATGTCCACATCGCCATATAGCTCATACAGCTCGTCGTTCCACCTGATACGGTAGGTTCCGCCAACGCAAACAGGTCCGAAGATCTTGCGAAGAATTTTTCTCTCGAAGACACCAAGAGCAGCTGCATCTGACTGCGTCACCGTCCAGGCTTCCGCACCATATAGAAGCACTGGGATGATGAGTGCCTTGTAAAGCGTTAGCTTCGTCTTTCGAGAGAGAGCTCTGCTGTTCATTTGCCTACTGAGCCCAAAGTAACTTCTGTTGGCAAGTGTGATCCTCCGCTTGATCTCCAGGCTGACATCGTTGTTGCTGGTCACTGCAGTTCCTAGATAGACAAAGTCCTTGACCGACTCAAAGTCATAGTCTCCAGCAGTAAGATGAGAGTCAAGACGCCGCGTCTCTCGGTTACTGCACACCATAAACTTTGTTTTGCCCATATTCACTGCAAGACCAACTCTAGCCGATTCTCTTTCCATAGCTCCAAAAGCCGCCGTCACATCACGCTTGGTACGACCAATGATGTCAATATCATCAGCGTAACCAAGGAGCTGGACACATTTCTGTCCCAGTATTGTGCCCCCTCGATGCACTCCAGCTTTCCTTATGACACTCTCCATTAGCAGGTTGAAGAGCACACAAGATAGCGAGTCGCCTTGTCTGAGACCCCGCCTGGTACTGAAGGTTTCGGACTGGTCATTTCCTACCTTGACAGAGCTGATGGTGTTGCTCAATGTCATACTACAAAGCCGTACTAGCTTTGCAGGAATACCAAGCTCAGACATGGTGGCGTACAGGCGTCCTCGCCGTGGACTATCAAAAGCAGCTTTAAAATCGACAAACAGGTGGTAGGTGTCGATTTGGTTCTCATACGCTTTCTCCAGGATCTGGCGTAGTGTGAAGATCTGGTCGACTGTGGACCGACCAGGGCGAAAGCCGCATTGATACGGTCCGATCAATGCTTCAGCATATGGCTTAAGTCGCTCACACATTACGCTCGTGAGAACTTTGTATGCGACGGGAAGAAGGCTGATGCCACGATAATTGGTGCGTTGTGTTGCATCACCCTTCTTCAGAATGGGGCAGATCATACTCAGATTCCAATCATTGGGCATGCTTTCAGCTAACCATACGTTGCAAATGAGCTGGTGCATGCTCCTTACCAACTCATCGCCTCCAGCCTTAAACAGTTCAGCCGGTAGTCCGTCCGCTCCCGCGGCTTTATTGTTTTTAAGTCGTTTTATGGCAACTTCGACTTCCGTATGGCTAGGGATGGGAACTTCAACACCATCCTCTCTGATTGGGGTTAGTGGATCTTCTTCATCAGGCTCTTGGTTGTCTCCAGCCAAAAGGCTTTCAAAGTGATCCCTCCATAACCTCAGTACTGTCTCTGCATCTGTGACAAGATTTCCATCATCCCTCCTGCAGGCAAGCGATCCAGACTTATACCCTTGAGTCATGCGTTTGACCCTCCGATAAAAGTCGCGGGCATCATTCCTGCTCCTGCTATTCTCCAACTTCTCACACTCAAGCCTTTCCATCTCCTGCTTCTTCCTCCTGAAAAGGCGCTTCTCATTTCTTCTCCGCGTCCTATAAATATCCACCACTGCTCGTGTGGCTCCTGCTTGCAGCGTCCGCCTGTATGCAGCGTTCTTTGCAGCAGTCGCTTCCCGACACTCCTGATCATACCATGAATTCCGTTTTGGGGGACGTTGGAATCCAAGGATTTCCACAGCAGAAGTATTAATGGCGGTAGATATGCACGTCCACATATCTGACGTATTTATAGGCGTTGGAGGGTGCTGGCCAAGTCGGCCTGAGAGTCGAGCGGAGAAGGCATCCCTGTGCTGTTGTGATTGCAGCTTTTCGATGTCAAGCTTTCTTGGCATATCTTGACGTGAGATTTTCGCGACACACAACCGTGCGCGAACCTTGGCTGCGACAAGGTAGTGGTCAGAGTCGATGTTAGGACCCCGGCACGATCTCACATCAAGTATGCTAGACGCATGCCTTGCATCGATCACAACATGATCAATCTGGTTGCAAGTCAGACGATCAGGTGACAGCCAGGTTGCTTTGTGGATGTTGAGATGACGGTATCTTGTACTGCTAACTGTCATATTGTGCGCAGCAGCAAAACCTATAAGTCTAAGCCCGTTTGCCGAGGTAGACTCATGTAGACTGTGCTGTCCAACGGTTGCTCCAAAGATGCTTTCCCGTCCGATTTTGGCATTAAAATCTCCGAGGAGGATCTTAATGTCATGTGACGGGCAGCGGCTATACACTCGGTCGAGTTCTGTATAGAAAGCATCCTTGACGGCGTCGTCCTTCTCCTCCGTTGGTGCGTGTGCACAGATAAGGCTGATGTTAAAGAATCTGGCAGCTACTCGGATCGTCGCAAGTCTCTCATTTACAGGTGTAAACTGTGAGACTCGGTGCCGTAGCCTGGCTCCTACGACGAATCCACAACCAAACTCGCGCCTATCTGTATGACAGCTGTAGTATATGTCACAATTCCTTTTCTTCATGCATCCCTTTCCGTTCCATCGCATTTCCTGGATAGCTGTAATGTCAGCCTTCAGATTGCTCAGAGTATCCACTAGTTGTTGAGTGGCACCAGGCCTGTACAATGTGCGTACGTTCCAAGTGCATACTCTCAGATCATTGTCCTTTTTGAATTTTCCGTGGTCGTCAACGTTTTTCGGGTATCTATCCGAGGCTCCTCTTGCATTCTTCGCTGATGTGCTGTTTTCCTTGGGTGGATATCAAGTCCTACGCCAAAACCTAATTTAAGGACTAGGATCCCGCCGTGCACTTTGGTTTATAACTCAGCGGTTGCTAAGTTACAATCCAGGGAAAACCACGTGGAGGTAGTGCGTCAACTTGAAGAAAGCAGGGACAAGGATCACACTGGCGCCCACCAAGTTGAACGCAGTCAGTAGCTTTACCTTGTATACCTTCCCCCAATTTCCCCCAATTTAAACTGTAGATATGTTTATCAAATAGAATATGTATGTGTTGAAAATACAGAAGTCACATACATACAATGTTGTGTTGTGTGTATTGAAGAGTGGTGAAATCAAGGAGATCTTGAAAGGAGTGAACGCACTTTGCTATTGTTCTCTCTCACTCAGTTGTTGCTGCTACTCACCACAGTAATAATTCATTAGCTTGCAGACGACGAGAGCGTGCGGTTGTGTCAAATAAAAATATCATATAAAACGAAGAACAATAAAGTGTTTTTATTGTTTGGCTGATGGGCTGGTTGAAATACTATTTCCATAGTATGTTTTATGTTTGTGTGTATAATATGGTCATGTAGAATCGCTAAGCAACTGCATGCGCGCAGATACTTTTGCTGAATAAGATATTTACGACAATTCTTTTGCATATGGCGTTGTACCTTGAGTGGAGTTTGTATAGTGTCGTGTGAGTTTCTTACTAAGTATGTATGACGGGCATATGTTATGTATGTGCATAAGTCACTACCCTCCCCTTAAAGAGAAGTCAATGGTTATTCAGTGACTGATGGATACAATTTAGGTAGTGGTTCTTGATTAATATTTGAATTTTGCGACATGTATACGTTTGTTGTTTTCATTGAACTTAGTTTTGAATACAATAGAGTAATTGGATTAAATGTTACATATTTAAAATAAATATATAATAAAATTAATACCAGAATAATTATTGCGATAATAAAATAAAAAGTGTAATTATTTTCTGTTATTAGTTGTATAATGTCATTGGGTCTTATAATTTAAATTTTTGTTAATTCTAAAGGTGAATATAAAGGAGTCAAATTTATTTCTGGTGTTTGGTAGTTTTCGCTTAAAATTATGTTTTCTATTTCAACTTTACATTGTTTTATTTGCATAATTTTATTTCCTTTAATTTGTAGATTATTTTATGAGTTTTGACAATTTTGTTTCAGTGTAGTTTCAGTTAGATTCCATGTCACAATTGTATTTGGTTCAATGTATTTAATTATTTCTGTTGATTGAATAG
>JAECXB010000559.1:0-19838 GCA_018151435.1 Zaprionus africanus
TATGTTTCTTCTTTTGACAGTAAAGGTTAAATAGCTGCCTACAACTCCGATTTTTTAAAATTTTATACCCTTCGACCATTGAAAATGGTCAAAAAAGGGTATACTAACTTTGTGCAAATGTATGTAACAGGCAGAAGAAGGCGTGGGAGACCCCACAAAGTGTATATATTCTTGCTCAGGATCACTAGCCAAGTCGATTAAGCCATGTCTGTCTGTCTGTCCGGATGTCTGGATGTCTGGGTGTCTGGATGTCTGGATGTCTGGATGTCCAGATGAACACACAGATCTCAGCTATTAACAAAGCTAGAGACACCAAATTTGGCACGAAGGTTTCTGTTGATCCGGGACAGGTGAAGTTTATTTCAAATGTTGGGTGCCACGCCCCCGCCCACGCAAATCAATAATTTAATATTTTAAGCTGATTTGCGAGCGACATATAAAAGATACAACATTCTGAGTAAGACTATACTTAGCTAATTATAATACCAACATAACGTCAATATTCCAATCCGATCGGATAACAAACACAGAAGTTATTAAACAAAAACCTTGTTCTCTTTGATTTTGTATACAGACCAGCAAGCTGTGACGTCATTGCAATTCTCATGTAGGAAAGAAAAGGAAAGAGAATGCAAGCGCGTAACTCCATCTGTTGTTCTTTCTTCTCTTCTATGCACACGCATTTTTTGCATTCAAACGCACACACACACACACATACATTTGTGCTTGACCAATGAAATGATACACGCATATACACGTATTCATACACAGACGCATATGAAGACTTACCATACGACACGATTTTTTATTAAGTAGAAGTATTGAACAATTATTAACTCTTTACGTTTCAAAAAGGTCGAAGGGTATCCCACTGTCGCGTGCCGCTCGACTGTTGCTCTTGTTCTCACTGATTCGGTTATTTTTATCAAAAATTTATGTGAAAGAAATTTTTGGCGGTCGTTTCTAGTTTTTAGGCCATGGATTTTAAAAAATGGTCTACTGTGTTTGTCGGAACGGAAATGTGCCTAACAGGCAGAAGGAGGCATCTCCGCTCCCATAAACTATACATATTCTGAATCAGTATCAACAGCCGTGTCGATTGAGCCATGTCTGTCTGTCTGTACCATATGTATGAACACCTGGATCAAAGAAACTATAAGAGCTAGAGTCTTAAAATTTTGTGACAACATCCGTGTATTTTGCAGTGTTTCAAAGTTTTATTGAAATTCGGCCACGCCCCTTCCCACCTCTGTAAATCAGTTATAACAATTTAATATACACCCAACAACCAAAGTTGTACATCTCATATGACAAATACCTTGCCACGGGTGTTTTCTGAAAATTTCATTTAAATAAGTCTATAAATAAGTGAGATATAATGCGAATTAAACTCAATTGGAACGTGTACTTATGCGTATATTAAGCCTAATTTACGCAAGCATACCGAAGTTCAAATCTAGCGACGGGCACACAGCATTATATTAAACTTTTTATTTGCGTAGAATGGTAACAGAATTGGCTTAGAATGCAACTTTGCCGAACAAAAAATGAGGTGGTGGCTTAATAGTTAGATGGCGGACAGTGGCACTGCGTGCGTGAGTTCTCGAGTTCCATGAGCGGCCGGTGCAACTTTTTATTTTAATTACTATTTTTTGGTTATTTTTTTATTCTTATAAGCTAAAAGGGAAAACAACAGTTATTTAATTAAATATCAATAAACATAGTTTTCAAAATTAAATCTCATGTTTATTTTTTGCAATATTTAAGACAATCAATAAGTTACGAATGTTAGAGCGGGATGCCGATACATGCATGTCTGCATTTGCACAATTTTGTTTCGGCGTCCCGCTCTAACACACATCAATAGCCGTATTCGGCGTAAGTTCGCAACTGTCAGATTTGTGCAACATTCGGCAAGGCTTAAACAAGAGCAACAGTCGAGCGGCACGCGACAGTGGGATACCCTTCGACCTTTTTGAAACGTAAAGAGTCAATAATTGTTCAATACTTCTACTTAATAGAAATATCTTAACGTAAGCCTTTATATGCGTCTGTGTAGATTTATGGAGATTTTCTATTGGACGGACGCTATCATTGTTCTTCATTGGCTAAACGGCGACGTGAACCGATGGAAGACCTTTGTCGCTAATCGGATAGCCTTCATCTCCGATCGCTCCACCTCAGCGCAGTGGAATCATGTCGGCACTACGGAGAACCCAGCAGATTGTGCAACGAGAGGGCTTTCTCCGAAGGAACTGAAGGACTTCCAGTTATGGTGGAGAGGACCATCTTGGTTGATACGCGATCGGGCTTGCTGGCCACAGAACGATGTCGGCCCAGTCTGTCAAGAGGATCCCGCCTTGGAAAGGAAACCGGATAAGGTTCATTCTCATCATGCGGCTTCCGTTCCCGATTTTACTGAACGATTTTCTACGTACACCCAAACCGTACGCGTCACTGCTTACATTTTACGCTTCATGAACAACGCACGCGTTACTAAGTCAAGGATGTCAGGACCATTATTTATTCTGGAGCTTGACTGCGCGTTAAGGGCGGTGGTGCGAATCGTTCAGAGGCAGTCCTTTCCTGAAGAAATAACAGCAGTGAAACGCTCGAAATCTCTACCTTCCCGGAGCAGGCTTGTAAGCTTAACACCATTCTTATCGGAGGACATTCTAAGAGTAAGAGGGCGATTACCGCACTCTAACTTGTCTCACGAACGTCGGCACCCGATCATCTTACCCAGTAATCATCACTTCACGGATTTGGTCATTAGGCATTCCCATTACCAAACACTGCATGGAGGTGCCCAGCTAACTTTGGCACACGCACGGCAGCTCTTTTGGATAATCACAGGAAGGCAGGCTGTTCGTCGGGTGTTGAAGAAGTGTGTACAATGCTTTCGAGTGAAGCCAACCGGTACGACGCAACTCATGGGAGACTTACCGCTGCATCGAGTCAACCCACCTAATCGACCGTTTATCGCAACTGGCGTGGACTACACCGGTGCCATAGAGCTCAAGGCTGCACGTCATCGGAGGACAAGCTTTTACAAGGGCTACATTGCGATTTTTATCTGTCTGGCGACAAAGGCGGTGCACTTGGAGGCAGTTACTGGTCTCACCACAGAACATTTCTTGCTAGCCCTAGACCGCTTCAGTGGACGACGTGGCGTAGTGCAACACCTTTACAGCGACAACGGAACCAATTTTGTCGGAGCAGACAACGTGCTTAAGGCCCTATACAAGGACTTCGATCGATTGATCGCTCCAAAACTGGCTTCACAAAGGACAACGTGGCATTTTAATCCCCCTCATTCGCCGAATTTTGGAAGCCAACGTCAAATCCGTCAAGCACCATTTGAAGCGCGTTGTTGCTGATCGTCGACTAACGTATGAAGAGTTATCAACAGTTCTTATCAACATTGAGGCCTGTCTCAATTCACGACCCCTTTGTCCGCTAACAGCTGATGTTGATGACTTAGAAGCATTGACTCCAGCACATTTCTTAATCGGAGATTCAATGTTCGCACCGCCGGAGTATCGTCCTCAAGCACAGTCGTTTAAGGAACAATTTTTGCTTCATCAAACCATGCTGCGACATTTTTGGAAGGCTTGGAGTCGCGACTGGCTTGCTCACCTTCAGCAACGCCCAAAATGGAACACGGAAAGCGATAACATCAAGTTGAATGAGCTCGTGCTCGTTAAAGACGATCGTTATCCGCCGTCGCAATGGCTACTAGGTCGAGTCATCGACTTGCATCCAGGAACGGATTCCTTAGTCCGCGTCGTAACGCTTAAAACTAAAACAGGCCAGTTGAAGCGATCAGTTTCGAAACTCTGTAAACTTCCCATTCAAGACTAGGAACAAGCAAGGACATTTCATGCTAGTTCCAGCATTGGCGGGCGGCATGTTCGGTTTTGCTTGTCCCAAAGTTTACAGTCTTGTTTGATCGCACTTGTCCCACTGAACATGCTTACTATATAACGGGTAAATGCGCGGGAGAGCTTTCGAACAGATGTAATGGGAGAAAAGAAAACTCGCTGGCACTCTAATTTCTGCAAGAACACCGTTCGGACGTTGATCTGCGCGTATATTATTTTAGGTACATATGTACATGTTCTAACGAATAAAGTGAAGAAATCAATTGTATTTGTGTGTGAACCTCTCTGACAATGACCTCACATCAATATTGAGGACACAACTTTACAGTATGTATGTGTGTGTGTGCGTTTGAAAGCGAAAAATGCGTGTGCATAGAAAAGAAGAGAAGAACAACAGATCGCGCTCGCATTCTCTTTCCTTTTCTTTCCTACATGAGCATTGCAATGCCGTCACAGCTTACTGATCTGTATACAAAATCAAAGCGAACAAGGTTTTTGTTTACCAACTTCTGTGTTTGTTTTCCGATCGGATTGGAATTTTGACATTATGTTGGTATTATAATTAGCTAAGTATAGTCTTATCAAGATGTTGTATCTTTTATATGTCGCTCGTAAATCAGCTTTAAAGATGAAATTATTGATTTGCGTGGGCGGGGGGCATGGCACCCCACATTTGAAATAAACTTCACCTGTCCCGGAGCAACAAAAACCTTCACGCCAAAATTGGAGTATCTAGCTTTTATTATAGCTGAGATTTGTGTGTTCATCTGGACATCCAGACATCCGGACAGACAGACAGACATAGCTTAATCGACTTGGCTAGTGATCCTGAGCAAGAATATATGTACTTTGTGGGGTCTCCCACGCCTCCTGCCTGTTACATACATTTGCACAAAGTTAGTATACCCTTTTTTGACCATTTTCAATGGTCGAAGGGTATAAAAAGTGTTCTACTTAATTAAATATGTTGCGTACCAAAAAAATTAAAAATTATTGTTATGTTGCTGTTTAAATAATTTAATAGAAAAGAAAGAAGAAAAACATGTCACACATTGATCGCGGCAGGAATTGAACCCGAGCACTGTCAACACATCATTGGTCTTCGAATCCGGCACACACTCCACTAAGATACTGTACAACTTCACATCAATTTATTGCCCTCTCGCTCTATCTAATGCTTATACTTCTTGCCTAGTCGCTTTTGCTTTGTATATGTGTTCTTCTTTTGTCTGTCAATTGAATTTGTGCGTATCGTTCGAATTAAATCATAAGAATATACAATTTATATATAACAAGAGCAACAGTCGAGCGACACGCGACAGTGGGATACCCTTCGACCTTTTTGAAACGTAAAAAGTCAATAATTGTACAATACTTCTACTTAATAGAAATATCGTAACGTAAGCCTTTATATGCGTCTGTGTATGAATACGTGTATATGCGTGTATCATTTTATTGGTCAAGCACAAATGTATGTATGTATGTGTGTGTGTGCGTTTGAGTGCAAAAAATGCGTGTGCATAGAAAAGAAGAGAAGAACAACAGATGGCGCTACGCGCTCGCATTCTCTTTCCTTTTCTTTCCAACATGAGCATCGCAATGACGTCACAGCTGGCTGGTCTGTATACAAAATCAAAGCGAACAAGGTTTTTGTTTAACAACTTCTGTGTTCGTAGTCCGATCGGATTGGAATTTTAACATTATGCTGGTATTATAATTAGCTAAATATAGTCTTACTCAGAATGTTGTATCTTTTATATGTCGCTCGCAAATCAGCTTTAAAGATGAAATTATTGATTTGCGTGGGCGGGGGGCGTGGCACTTAACATTTGAAATAAACTTCACCTGTCCCGGATCAACAGAAACCTTCATGCCAAATTTGGTGTCTCTAGCTTTTATAATAGCTGAGATCTGTGTGTTCATCCGGACATCCAGACATCCGGACAGACAGACAGACATGGCTTAATCGACTCGGCTAGTGATCCTGAGCAAGAATATATATACTTTGTGGGGTCTCCCACGCCTCCTTCTGCCTGTTACATACATTTGCACAAAGTTAGTATACCCTTTTTGACCATTTTCAATGGTCGAAGGGTATACAAACTAAAACATTAAAGTCAGTTGTACCTTCAACAAATAACAGCAATTCGCTTTCAGGCTCAAGCTCACTGTTAAGGGAATATCTTAATTCAATAGAAGTTTCATCCGGAGATGAAGACACCAATGGAACCGGGGGAACAAATTAAGGATGCTTATCGCGAAATTGAAGGCTACTGTCCCAAGCCGGTGGATCTTGATAGTGATATAATGGAATATTGGGAGGTAGAAAAGTACAAGTACCCATATTTGTATAAACTGGCGATGTTGGTACATCCTGTTCCTGCCACACAGGTGAGCGTAGAGAGATCGTTCTCTGCGCTAAAACTGGTTTTAACCGACCTTCGCCATAACCTCAGCGCAGAAACACTCTAAAAAAATACTTTTTATTAAACAAAATACTTAAATAAAATAATATATTATGACATCAAATGGGCATTTATATAATACACAATGGTGCACTTTTTATGATGCAACGGTTTGTTTTTTTGATAATTTGTGTCGGCGGGGCACGAGGCAATAAATGTACATATAAAAAAACGAGACAAAAATTATGTTTTCGAAAAAAATGACTAAAAATTATAGCAAAATATGCAATAAAATAGCTTTTCCAAGAAAAACCAATAGTCAAAGACATTTAAAATAATAAAAATGGATACCCCACGGTGAACTGTATAAGTCTGCATCAAAATTTTTCTGTAAACTTCTTTGGAAGAGGAATAATCCGAGATTGAGCGATTCAAATAATCGAAAAAAATAACGCTCAACAATAATTATTATTTTTTGATCGAAATTTTTTCACTCAACGAATAATCATTATTTTTTGAGCGAAAAAAATAAAAGTCATGAAATTTGGGATCAAGTTGGATTTGCAAAGAGTAGGCCAGTAGAAACCATCTGGTGCAATTTTTTTCTTATCCGACTATTCTAAGTGGATGATTTTTCATTTGAAAAAAAACCAAATAATCATTATTTTCGGTCCCTGGTTTTGATTTTAGCTTGCATGGAAGTTGTCTTTGACCGGAAATAAAGGGATCGGAGCTTAAAAATAATCTATTATCTATCTATGCTTAAGCCTAAACATTTGTATGTCTTTGTTTCTCGCTTCTGCAGCTTCTTCAGCTTCAGAAAGAATTGGTACTAAACAATTCCTTATAATTGAAGGAGCGTGAATCAATATTTTATGCACTGAAGGAGATAGGTAGTACCATGGGTATTTTTCAATAAGTGCTTTTGCAGTTTTCAATGCATAGTCTCCGAATTTTTCTGGATTTATACTATATCCCGATGACAATGCTTGTAACAGTGTTGCACATCTTAAAATGTTATGCCTTTTATGTCGGCAGACAAATCTGGATTACCAAAAAATTTTCTGGCCGTATTCCCATCGTTAGCTGTTCCACTTAATCCAGACTTAGGTTTATCTACAATTAGGCCCATTTTTTGCCGAAACTCAGACTGAATAAATTGTTTTTTTGCTTCCTCAGAACGTATTCGCCAAATTTGTAGATCCAATCGGTACGACACGTGAATGAAGTATTCAAAAAAACGTATATATGCATGTAATGGAGACAGGCCAAATTCAAAACGTTCTTCATGTACTTTTCTAAGAAGACATTCCTCCAAATTATTCATCTGAGTTGGGCTTGCTTTCTAAATGTAACACTATGCTGATGACGTTTCGGTCAGAGCATTGCAAATTTTGCCATCGACCATGGTGAGCTGCAAGCAATGTTCTACTTCAATTTTCCTATTTCCAGTGACAAATATTGTGTTTTTCAATAGGTCAATTTTAGTTTGGAAATATTCCTCTTCCTCAATGGACAGCTCAGTAGTTTCCTTCTCGAATTGAAATCTGATTGGTCGGCAGTAGCGGATGGATGATGGTCGAGGATTTTTCCAAATAATCTGAGGAATTTTCGATTTCGTAATTATTTTAAGTGGCACGTACGATGTAACAAACAAGCTATCTCCAAGAGGAGATCTGTATTTGATATTTTCTGTTTATATTCAGCACGGCCAGTGCTGCCATCGAATCCCCACTTTCCTATTAAAATAACACTGTTAACTGAATCTGCATCAAAATTATTGAAAGTTTCTTTCTGAAGCTGCAATATTCGACTTGCAGTGTGATCCAGTAAACTTTAGAGTTTAACTTCAGCCATTGACTCGCTAATGGTAATACCACCTGGATAGCTTTTTGACTTTGCCAAAAGAATTTTTCGCAGCTTGGAAGTAAGTCAAATCCTGCCTTCAAATTAACGAAAGTTCGAATCAACAAATATTGATGTTTTGTTAATCTGACTTCAACCAATATTGTTAAAACTTCTTCAACATTTGCCTGAATTTGTGATCGCACCTCAGAAGACCACAAAAAGAAGCTACAGTCTCGTCTAGTTTAGAAATTTCAGCTACCCGACGACACTTTGTCCCACAAAGTCAATTTTCGGCCGTCCTCGATCAGTAACTTTCTTACCGTCGCTTTCACTCAACGAAATGCTTTCCTCTTTGTTAAGCCATTCAAAGTTGTCTCTGACAGTTTTCTCCTTACTTCTTCCACATTTGGTCCAAAATTCGAATTTTCTTTCAAAAATTTAATTCGTGCATTCGGTTAGTCTGCAAACTTCTATCGTTTCCTCCATATCTTCAATAAGTTTTTGAACTCGATTTGCCACATTTCTTGATTATTATGCATTGACACCCTTTTCCGTTTACCAAATATCAAAAATGTCAATTCGGGAAAAAATGCAAAATGTGCCTAACAGTAAATTACATAACATAGTTATAAAAACATAATAATAAAACAATATAGTTGAACAGAATCACAAACACAAACCAGTCGAACGCTACAGTCAGGTGCTGACTGTAGAAGGCCATGGATTATTATTCCGTTATTTATAATGAAAATTCTGCTCTATTTGGAAAAATTTAAAAACATAAATTTTATATTCTTATTATTCAGACACAAGAAGAACACATAAACAATGCAAAAGCGAATAGACATTTTTGAAAACTATTTTTATTGATATTTAATTAAATAACTTTGGTTTTCTTTAAACTTATAAGAATAAAAAAATAACCATAAAAAAAAGTAATGAAAATAAAAAGTTGCACCAGCCGCGCTTGGGACTCGAACCCGCGCACGCAGGACAACTGTCCGCCACTCTAAACACTAAGCCATCGCCTCACTTGTCTCACAATCGGCAAAGTTGCATTCTGAGCCAATTCTGTTAACATTCTATGCAAAAAAAAAAGTTTTGTAAAATGCTATGTGTCCGACGATTCGAACTTCGGTATGATGCGTAAATTAGGTCTTAATATGCGCATAAGTATACGTTCAACTTGAGTTTAATTCGGGTCATATCTCATTTATTTATAGTCCGATTGAAATGAAATTTTCAGAAAACACCCGTGACAATGTATTTGTCATGTGAGATGTACAACTTTGGTTGTTGGGTGTATATTGTGAATTTTAAATAGTTTTTACTGATTTTCAGAGGCGGGAAGGGGCGTGGCCGAATATCAAAAAAACTTTGAAACACTGCAACATATACGGATGTTGTCACAAAATTTGAAGACTAGCTTTTATAGTTTCTGAGATCCAGGTGTTCATACAGACGGACAGACGGACAGACAGACAGACAGACAGACATGGCTCAATCGACTCGGCTGTTGATACTGATTAAGAATATATATAGTTTATGGGGTCGGAGATGCCTCCTTCTGCCTGTTACGCACATTTGCGTTCCAACAAACACAGTAGTCCATGAATTTTTTAAAATCCATGGCCTAAAAAGGGATCACAACAACAAACCGAACGCTGCGCTGTAACTAAAAATTAGACCTTGGAATAAAGAGGACGGCGTAAGTATTTTTAATTTTTGAGTACTTTGGAGCAGATTGGCGCAGATGAGTTCTGTTTTTCCTTAAACAAAAAACATTGACAAATACACTAGTTAAGGTTTCATTATGGGAATGGGGGGGGGGACACAACTAAAACTTAACAAAACATAGAAAAGACGTTCACAAATTGCACAAAAGCAGGGACCGTAAAAATCACTCAAAAAATCATAAAACTCAGCAAGTAATGAATATGTGTTGAGTTTTATTTTTTTTCGTTCAAAAAATAATGATTATTTTTGATTGAAAAAAATTTCGATTACAAAATAACGATTATTTGTTGAGCGTTATTTTTTTCGATTATTTGAACCGCTCAATCTCGGATTATTCCTCTTCCAAAGAAGATATCAGAACAATTTTTATGCAGAAATGTAAAGTGGATCATGGGGTATCCATTTTAATTATTTTTATGGTAAACTCTTTGACCATTGATTTTTTATTATCCAATATTAATCGTTAAGTATCGCATAAGTTTTGTTTAAAGGTTTTTGGGTCTCATGTAAGCCTTACAGTCAAGTAGTCTCTGACTGTTGTACTTGCCGTTCTCCCCGTTTTTTTTAATTTGATCGGGAAAATAACAAGTCAGGTGAAGGAGGCATGTGTTGAGCTGGTCACTAAGGAGAAAATGCCATTTGCAGTTTTGGACTCAAAGGCTTTTAAGACCTTGACTACACATATTTTTACAGGTGTAAATATGCAGGCGATTACATGTCGAAATATTATGGACTATGTAACCGAAAAATATTTTAATGTCAAAAACAAAATTAGAAACGCCCTAAAGAATAGAATGATTTGCCTGGGAGTAAATGCCCAATTTTATAATGGAAAAGAACTTTCATATGCACTTTGGGTATGATCGAACTGAACAAAAAGCATACCGGCCAAAACTTGTGCAATGAAATAACTACTATTCCTAATGATTTCGACATTGATAAACAACAAATTTTTACAATAACAACTGACAACGGACGTAACATGGTAAAAGTTGTTGAGCTCTTAAGTGAGTCGTCTAATAATCAGGAAGATGACGAAGTCGAAGGCGAGGATGGTGATGATTTTTTAGATGATGAGCACTTTCTTAAAGGCCTAAAAATTCATGCCTTTTGAAATTATTCTTAAAGCACGAAGGGTTGTGAAATATTTGAGAACGCCAGCTTTCAGGCAATTAATAATTGAAAACTCTTTACCGCAACCACAACTTGATGTGCCTACTCGATGGAATTCAACATTTGTAATGATCAAAAAATTATTATGCTTTGAGAAATTATGCGAAGAGCAGTGTGAACAAGGTTTAAAACTGACTGTGAGCGAGTGGAATCAACTTAAAAGTTTAGTGCAAGTTTAAGAGCCAGCTTTTATAGCCACACAAAAGTTAAAGAGCTCCCAACTCTACATGGGCGATTTTTATAAACTTTGGCTGGAGCTAAAATTGACTGCTGGGACTGTAAAAAATAAAAATGGCGAAATTTTCAAAAAATGCATTGAAAAACGTGAGAAAGCGCTGATGGATTGCAACGCAGTAATCTGCAGTCTTTTCTTAGACCCTCGAGTCAGAAGAGTGTTATTGAAAAATATACCTTATTTATTACAAGCTAAATCACAACTAAAACTTTTAATAGTTCAACTACTCAATATGGAGCAGAACGTAAGATATTCTTAAAATACAATCAAAATAATTTTTTAAAAAGCTAAATCATTAACGAACCCTTAGATTGCAAATCCGTACTCTGAAAATTTACAGGCAGCTGTACCTTCAACAATTAACAGCAATTCGCTTTCATGCTCAAGCTCACTGTTAAGGGAATATCTTAATTCAATAGAAGTTTCATCCGGAGATGAAGACACCGATGGATGCCCGGGGGAACAAATTAAGGATGCTTATCGCGAAATTGAAGGCTACTGTCCCAAGCCGGTGGATCTTGATAGTGATATAATGGAATATTGGGAGGTAGAAAAGTACAAGTACCCATATTTGTATAAACTGGCGATGTTGGTACATGCTGTTCCTGCCACACAGGTGAGCGTAGAGAGATCGTTCTCTGCGCTAAGACTGGTTTTAACCTTCCTTCGCTATAACCTCAGCGCAAAAGCACTAAAAAAAATTCTTTTTATTAAACAAAATACTTAAATAAAATAATATATTATGACATCAAATGGGCATTTATATAATACACAATGGTGCACTTTTTATGATGCAACGGTTTGTATTTTTGATAATTTGTGTCGGCGGGGCACGAGGCAATAAATGTACATATAAAAAAACGAGACAAAAATTATGTTTTCGAAAAAAATGACTAAAAATTATAGCAAAATATCCCAGTCGTTCTAGGGTGTCGATAAGCCATACAGCTACTACTTATTTGACTACTCCCTACATGGGTAGTTACCCTATTCACCCTTTAGTAAGCGAACACCGAACCACTAAGTGTCAATCGAATTATAACGCCTACTTTTCATCGCTTTCTCGTGTAAGCTTAGCAATATTTAAACAACCTACCCGACTACTCCCTACATGGGTAGTTACCCTATTCACCCTAAGGTAAGCGAACGCCCAACTACTTAATATCAACGAAATGAAACGCCTACTTTTCGTTGTCCAATTTTTCACTCTATTTTCCAAATGTACATTTTTTTCTAAGCTGGCTTTGAAAATTTACAAAAACAATTGTCATGCTTAATGTTTTCACTTTAACCAAATTTGTTATAATTGCGAGGAGTCATTCAAACCGAGAGTAAGACGAAATCAAAATTATAACAAAAAAAGTTGAATTCAATAAGTTTGAGCGTTATATTTTAAGTGGTAAGATTTAATTAATATTTTATGTGTTGAAAAGTGAAAATGTACAGTGATCATGTGGCTGTTGTGACCATTTAAGGAATCTACAAAAAATGGTTTTCGAGCTTTCGGATGAAATTAATTCTTTAAAGGGTATAAGTATAATTTAACAGACTCGTACATGATTATGTTAATATTTGACCATTTCGTTGTATTTATATTTAGTTACTCTTAAGGTCCTGCTAGAAGCTGTCACGGAGCAAACCGCTACCATCGAAGATATGACAAAGTAGGTCTGGGACAAATGGTGACCTCAAAGTTCCCAATAAACACCGAAGAAGAATTATATGCTATTAATTTTGAAATAAACAGCACCAATCGAGAGCTATATGTAAGTAGGAGATAAATTTAAAATTTGCCTTTAATTAGAATTTATCTCTATTTTCTATAGATTAAGACAATCAAGATGCTAATAATGCCAGGCGGTATTTTAGAAAATTTTAAAAATATGACTTATGCGGTTGTACTAGCCTACAACGTTGATGGTGTTCAAAAAAAAATCTAAGTAGTTTTTATAAAGTTTTGCTTGGTAGGTATAATGACCACATACATCGTCTCGCCAGGCGATAGATGGCGCTGATGACAGATCAGAAAAGCCACACAACTCATTTGATGGCGCTGACGAAAAATCACACAAATCATCTGTCAGCGCCATCTGTCGGAACAAGCTAGCTAACTTACATTGCTCAAATAAAAGTGATTATTTTTTACTCTTTTTCTTTTCAGATGAAATAAATACCGGAAAATGGAAAATGGGTCACCTGAGGACCAGCTCTGACAGGCCTTGGAGATGCGAAAAAATCGTTATTTTAAAAACTGAACTCCACCAAAACAAAAATTTATTGAAACTATAATAGAAACTTATATTGTAAATAAACAATAAATCTAATACAACAATTATAATTTTATTTATTTTATTTTAATTATGGGTAGTCTTTTGGCGCACCTATTTATGATTAGACAGGTAACTACTCTAGTTATGGGTACTCTTCCCACCCACCTATTCATGGGTATGTACATAAGTACTCTAGTCATGGGTACTCTTTTCACGTATCCTTTCAGGGGTACCTTCGTAAGTACTCTTATTGTAGGTACTTTTTTCTCTAGCCCATTCATGGGTACCTACATAAGTACTCTAAACAGGGGTAGTCAATTGTAGTAGTACTCCAATCATGGGTACCCTTTTCTCTACTTACTGGTAAACGATGTGGTGGCGATTGACCCTATTTGCGGACATTTCATACAAAAAACGAAATGATAAAATACATTGCTTAGGGTGTGTAAAGTAAGTAGGCCTACCCCCTAAGTAAGTACTTATTTCACCAGCTCCGAACTAGTCGCCAGAACTACAGGGATGCAATAAAATAGCTTTTCCAAGAAAAACCAATAGTCAAAGACATTTAAAATAATAAAAATGGATACCCCACGGTGAACTGTATAAGTCTGCATCAAAATTTTTCTGTAAACTTCTTTGGAAGAGGAATAATCCGAGATTGAGCGATTCAAATAATCGAAAAAAATAACGCTCAACAATAATTATTATTTTTTGATCGAAATTTTTTTCACTCAACGAATAATCATTAATTTTTGAGCGAAAAAAATAAAAATCATGAAATTTGGGATCACGTCGGATTTGCAAAGAGTAGGCCAGTAGAAACCTTCTGGTGCAATTTTTTTTCTTATCCGACTATTCTAAGTGGATGATTTTTTCATTTTTTAAAAAAAAACCAAATAATCATTATTTTCGGTCCCTATTTTTTCTATTGATATTACGTTTATGTGAAATTAATATAAATTTAACCTTTTGTGTGCAATTTGTGAACGTCTTTTCTATGTTTTGTTAAAGTTTTAGTTGTGTTACCCCCGGTTTGTAGTTGTGATCCCGTTTTTGTGTTTGTGATTCTGATCAACTATATTGTTTTATTATTATGTTTTTATAACTATGTTTTGTAATTTACTGTTAGGCACATTTTTGATATTTGGTAAACGGAAAAGGGTGTCAATGCATAAAAATCAAGAAATGTGGCAAATCGAGTTCAAAAACTTATTGAAGGTATGGAGGAAACGATAGAAGTTTGCAGACTAACCGAATGCACGAATTAAATTTTTGAAAGAAAATTCGAATTTTGGACCAAATGTGGAAGAAGTAAGGAGAAAACTGTCATAGACAACTTTGAATGGCTTAACAAAGAGGAAAGCATTTCGTTGAGTGAAAGCGGCGGTAAGAAAGTTACTGATCGAGGACGGCCGAAAATTGACTTTGTGGGTTGCTCAAAGAGGATAAAGTGTCGACGGGTAGCTGAAATTTCTAAACTATACGAGACTGCAGCTTCTTTTTTGCGGTCTTCTGAGGTGCGATCACAAATTCAGGCAAATGTTGAAGAAGTTTTAACACTATTGGTTGAAGTCGGATTAACAAAACATCATTATTTGTTGATTCGATCTTTCGTTAATTTGAAGGCAGGATTTGACTTACTTCCAAGCTGCGAAAAAATTCTTTTGGCAAAGTCAAAAAGCTATCCAGGTGGTATTACCATTAGCGGGTCAATGGCTGAAGTTAAACTCTAAAGTTTACTGGATCACACTGCAAGTCGAATATTGCAGCTTCAGAAAGAAACTTTCAATAATTTTGTTGCAGATTCAGTTAACAGTGTTATTTTAATAGGAATGTGGGGATTCGATGGCAGCATTGCCCATGCTGAATATAAAGATAAAATATCAAATACAGATCTCCAAGACAATAGCTTGTTTGTTACATCGTACGTGCCACTTAAAATAATTGCGAAATCGAAAATTCCTCAGATTATTTGGAAAAATCCTCGACCATCATCCATCCGCTACTGCCGACCAATCAGATTTCAATTCGAGAAGGAAACTACTGAACTGTCCATTGAGGAAAAGGAATATTTCCAAACTAAAATTGACCAATTGAAAAACACAATATTTGTCACTGGAAATAGGAAAATTGAAGTAGAACATTCCTTGCAGCTCACCATGGTCGATGGCAAAATATGCAATGCTCTGACCGAAACGTCATCAGCAAAGTGTTACATTTACGAAGCAAGCCCAACTCAGATGAATAATTTGGAGGAATGTCTTCTTAGAAAAGTACATGAAGAACGTTTTGAATTTGGCCTGTCTCCATTACATGCATGTATACGTTTTTTTGAATACTTCATTCATGTGTCGTCCCGATTGGATCTACAAATTTGGCGAATACGTTCTGAGGAAGCAAAAAAACAATTCTTAATTCGCAAACAATTTATTCAGCCTGAGTTTCGGCAAAAAGGGCAATTGTAGATAAACCTAAGTCTGGAGGAAGTGGAACATCTAACGATGGGAATACGGCCAGAACATTTTTGGTAATCCAGATTTGTCTGCCGACATAAAAGGCAGAACATTTTAAGATGTGCAACACTGTTACAAGCATTGTCATCAGGATATAGTATAAATCCAGAAAAATTCGGAGACTATGCATTGAAAACTCCAAAAGCACTTATTGAAAAATACCCATGGTACTACCTATCTCCTTCAGTGCATAAAATATTGATTCACGCTCCTTCAATTATAAGGAATTGTTTAGTACCAATTCTTTCTGAAGAAGCTGCAGAAGCTGAAGAAGCTGCAGAAGCGAGAAACAAAGACATAAAAATGTTTAGGCTTAAGCATACACGCCAAATTTCACGGGTTTTAACAAACACCGACCTATTTAATAGATTATTTTTAAGCTCCGATCCCTTTATTTCCGGTCAAAGACAACTTCCATGCAAGCTAAAATCAAAACATAAAATCAGCTATTGAGCTACTGGAATAATATGTACATACATTTTCTATATCTATTGTATATTCTATTGAATTTAAAATATTGTTATTATTGTTAATTATGTTATTTTGTATTGTTACATTTTTTTTTATTTTTGATATAAACTATAAAAAATATTGAATAAAATTTTTCATGGTGCGTTTCTTCTTTCTATATAAGTAACCGAAATATTAAAATTTTTCATACAAACACTTTGTTGCAGACCGATCTTTGTATGGCAGCTATATGATATAGTCGTCCGATCTGGCTAATTATATATGATATTAGAGGTTTTTTTAGAAAATGTTGTGCAAAGTTTCAAGCCTCTAGCTCAACTGGAAGTATTTATGGCCGCGCTCTCCATACAACGCCGTCCACTGTGCGATGGGTTCCATTGAATGTTTTGAATACAGCTGTAACACTCGTCTTCCTTTCAATTTGTTGTGAGTTGATTGTACTCTCACGATAATAATCTATTCCTTTGTGCTGTAATCAACCGATATTATCATATATGTACTGTATGTTTATTTGACCAACAATGAGTCATTGAAGTTCACCTGTCTGGTTTACAAGATATTCTTATAGTCGGGTCTTAACTCTAGCGAACTATGTGGCAAACAAGTTGAATGTAGGAAAAATACCAACAAAAGTGATATAATATACTTTGTGGGGTCTCCCACGCCTCCTTCTGCCTCCCTTTTTTGACCATTTTAAACGGTCGAAGGTTATAAAAATGTGTATATTCGGAACCCGGGGGCTCCTGCCAGTTGAGAGGCCTCGTGCACCGCATATTCTGCACACACCTAACTACTGGCCTGGCTAGCGTGAAATCCACAAGGTATTTGTTTTTGTCTTTAAAGATCTAAAAAACTTGAGTATTTATAATTCACTGAGTAGATATATTTCTATTCATAATTATATTACATTTTAAGGGTAAATTTAAAATATCGAAATCAAATTGTGTAAAAATAATTTATTTTGGTTTGGAGCTTGTATATATTGACTAAATTTGTAAATAAAAAACAAAAAATATAATATACAAAATAATCCTTTTAAAACATGCCACATGTTTTCAATCAGGATAATCATTTTTGCCCCAGGTGCGTCAATCTCTTAGCTCTCGATGTCGAAGCACAAAATTGACTTCAGGGTGCCAGCGCGATGGCCGAAGCATTTGCTTGTTGTCAAACTTCACAAGCGACGTACATACGTACATATATATCGTATATGAATGTATGTATGTGTTGCTTGCATATAGGCGAGTACTTTCTGATGTTTGAGTACTTAAAGTACTCGCCTCATGCGATAGGCTTATTTTGACCCCAGGACCCGAAGGGTTTTCCGAGTGAGCGATCGGCTCTGTTTGTTACCAACCCAGAAGCAGCGAACAGAGGCATCAACTCAGTCGCGCAACGACAGCCAAACGATTGGCAGGCAAATGCTTCGGCCAGCGCGCTGGCAGCCTGAAGTCGATTTTGTGTTTCGGCTCATAAAGTAATATCATTTTCTGGTTAAGGTTAAATAGCTGCCTACATCTCCGATTTTACTGATAGGACTATATTTATTATGAATTTATGTGAAAGGATTATTTGGCGGTCGCTTCTAGTTTTTTAAATTGAATTTTTAAAATAATTAATTTTACATGTACTTTGTTGTTGGCTAATTCTGGGTGAAACGTCACAACGATGCGCACTGTGTCCCACAAGCGACTTATCTCAAACGAAATGTTATTTATACACAATAATATATTATTTAATGAGTTGCATATTGGGTGAGAATTTTGGAGCATGGAACGAGAACTCCTTGGTCGGTAGACTGGCGTTCACGAAGATGTGAAAAAGTTCAATATATTTTTAGATTTTGTGATATGTGAGGCAAAAAAAGATTTTTTTGAGCTTGGGAGTAGAGCGCCGCGAATTTCTTTTTTCAAAATTTTTTTGCATGCAGCGCACTATTTCCCAATACTTCAAATTTTTATGCTTGCCCACTTTTCATTTCAAATGAATCGGTTTTGGACCAAATATGGAAGAAGTAAGGAGAAAACTGTCAGAGAACACTTTGAATGGCTTAACAAAGAGGAAAGCATTTCATTCCTTCACTTTGTTCTCAATTGAAATCGAAGATTTTAAAATTTTCACCATTTTCTGCATGTCAAAACGAAAAATTAATATTTTCGGAAAAGCATAAGTTTTCTATATATTGTATTTCTATTATATACGAGTAAGCTTTATCGAAGTTAACGATTAATCGATGTTTAAAGACAAGTTAAGAAGTTCCAATAGTTGTTCATCTATTTTGATAATCATCGTTAGAACGATAGAATAAGAGTTAAGGCAATTGTTATCGAAGATCGACACATTCAATAAGAGAAGCGCTGGTGCTTAAATGACGCATTAAGGAAAAAAGTGTAATTTAATAATCAAAATAATTTAATAAACTTCATGCAACACTTCTAAAGAAATAATATAAGAAATGAGCAAAAATGAGTACAGTACTCATTGTACGCATTTTACTGGTGAACAATGACTGAGTTATTCTTTTTGCCCATTTGGTTGTTTTCATCCAGAGTGTACTAGTGCCTCATCTGTTTCCTCCTGCCTCAGTCCGGGCCTCAATGCCAGCGTCGGCAGCAGTGTCTGCGCCTCGCCCGTCTCCTGTGCGGAGAGAAAGTTAAGTTCGGTGTAGTACCACAAAGTGGGCACATACTCCTCCTCCCCTTCCGCGCCACCCCAGTTCGCGACCGTACGAGGTGCGCAGATTGTTTATTTTGCGCTTGAGCATGTGTATGTCAGAACTGGGATAGTCATGGCGCATATGTTGCAGAAGGCGCTCGTAGGCTTTTCCTTCAGAGTGCGGTTCCGATACTGCGGCGAATTGGTTGGCCACAATTCCAGCATGGAGCGATAGAGTTGAAAGAACTCCATCCAGAATCTTGATTTGAGCACCTGATGTGACATCACGAGGTCTGCGTGCGACGCCATCGAACGTGTGCGTCATGCAAGCAAACCTCCTCTCTCTCACTCTCAAACAGACAGACTTGCACAACTAACAGAACGAATTGGAGTTGACTCTCCTCACCAGGCTTGCCAAGTCAAAATTTGAAAATTGCGTAGGCTGGCTCCAAAATCTACGTGTTTTTCCGTAGCACAATTTTGTTGAAACACGTAGATTTCCCCATTTTTTTTAAATTTAAAAACAATAAAAAAAATGAAAAAAACAATACATGTTAAAATTAACTGTCTTTGAACTTCATTGTTATTAATTTCTTTTCACTTTATAAAAAGAAAATTACATTTTTTAAATTGCTTATACACATTAA